>JAZGTK010005334.1:0-22669 GCA_036877625.1 Ambastaia sidthimunki
CTGTATGAATTATTGTATGTGATCTATTGATTCTGTTGTGCCTGAGAGCATCTACCTATATGTGCAGCGGCCACTTGATGGCCAGCTACACAAAATATGCTTTCTGCACCAATTATACCACTCTACATTATTTCTGAATCAATAAAAATAAAATGTTTAAAAACACAACTTTGAGATTTTCATGGGACTTTAACTAATAGTATGATAATAAAACAAAAACATAAAGACATTAGGCTATTATATTGTTATATTAGTATATTTCAAGAAAGTCCAAACCCAGAGAGGCAACTTTGGCTCTTCAGTTTAAAAGATCACCACATGCCACTGTTACCAAATATAACACAAGATACTTTACCTCTAAATCATAAAGGTTTTTCAAATACTTTTCCGCCAAGTTTAAAAGTTGCATGTTAACTAGCTTCACATTGAGAGAGGACTTATTTGTATATTTGCATGCAAACACAAAACTTAGCCCATGCCAAGAAATCGATTCTCAAGAAAGAAATCAATTGCTGGAGCAACATTTCTGTTCTCTTTATATAGTGCCTGTTTTCCTTGTTTATGCAATTGTAGTTTTCAGGAACGTTTGTCTCTAAGTAACACTACTAATCGCATAGCTGACAGAGAACCCAGAGGCACTGAACTTTCACCTCAAACTCTCCATCCTGTAGACTGAATTAACAAGGAATTAAGAAAGCAGGGTGGCTCAGGAAATTTTGTTGCAGAATGTGTAAAACTGTGTGCAAACTTTGAATTTGTATTTTTTTATAGTTAATTTAAAACATTTGCCAGCGTTGGCATAAACCCCAGGCAAAAATCAGTCACTTCACTACAGCTGACTGTACACAAAAGCAGTTGACATCCAATATGGATATCCATATGAATAAATATCCATATCAATTACATTAGGGTATTTGAAAATGAAGAGGGTCCGAGCACAGGTACTCGATGAACCCCAAAACACATCTAAGATGTAAAAACAACAGTGTCTCTGCACTGACATCACATTAACAGGATTGGAGACCACATTATGCAAAACGGTGATTACTTCAGCTGTGACATCACATTCAAATAAGCAATGATAAGTCACTGATGGATGAAGTCAGAGCACAAAGGCTGATTTTTGTGATTTGTGGGTCAGTTGTGTTTCTGAGGTTAAAGCATATGTGCGATAGGAAAACAGGATAGCAGGAAGCAGATGAGAGATTATAAAGAATTTCCAAACAACCTTTCTGTCTATTACTGAAAGGAATGAATGATATCTAGTTTCACTGTTCAAAAGTTCTGTGTTGTCTATTGCCAGGAGGTGGAAACATGCTTAAACTATCAATGCTGTTCCAAAGAATATGCAAAAAATAGATGTTAACAAACTGTCACACATTTCCTGTTTGATACTATTGAAAAAACATTACTGGATGCATTAATGGATACACAGTGCTATAAATTGCAATTGTATAGTTCAAAATATTAAGCTTTCTATAAAGAAATTAAGCTTTCCATAAAGAAAAATACCACAGTACTATAAAGATAACTTATAACATAAATGATAAATATAAAAACAAAAAAAGTGTACATACTACAGGTGAATGAAATGTGACAGATTCCTCACAGAATCAGAGGTGAAGTTTGCTTCTTTTAAATTAGGGAAAGGAGTTACAGGCAGTCAAGGCGTCTTTTGATGCTCAAATGACTTTTGAAGTCAAGATGAATCAAATTTTTAAATCCTACAACGCAGCGCTGAAATCCGATAATAAAGCTTTGAACATTATGATAAATTATAATCTGTGGTTTCTCATAGTCCAGCAGGTTCAGTTGTTAAACAATTTTGCCTTTACTAACAAATGTAAAACACTGTGTATTTATTTCTGTGTATTTTCATTTTTCCGATTATTCTATATGTATTACACACTGAATAACAGTCATAAAACCGAGATATTTATAAAAGGTAAATTAAGTAACGTTTAGTAAGGGGTGAGAACTTTTATTAAAAGGTTAAATAAAAATATTAAATTCAGAAAAGGCAACTTCTTTCTCTGGTAGAAAGTAAATGTAATTTAATACACAAAGCCCTGGCCTACAGAACAGCAAATGAGACGTTTATATACTGAAAGAACCATGAAAATAGTAATGTTTTTATTCCATCTCCCAGATACAGTAAATAAACTGCTAAATAATGTACAATGTGCATTTTCCTTTCTTAAAAAATTCCTAGACTGACTTGTTGGCCTCATTTGAAGTTTTCCCCTGGCTCACTAGAGGACTGCCACATCTCTATAGAGACCGAAGTCTCATGTTCATTCTGTAATCGCACAGAGGCGTATGACCCTGAGGATGAGGAGAAAAGAAGAAATTACTTTCATTAAGAAATTCAGATTTCTTCCATCCTTTTGATCTTGTGCCAGAAGAACATTTATGCTGATGAAATGCATAAATAAAGTTCTTAAATTATCTCGGCCCTCTTTTGCACGAGGATCCAAGTTGGAAAACTTCCAGTAGAAGACAAGTACAATCATTCTGAGAGTGGTGGGGGTAATTCAGGAGACGGCCTGACTCACTGATTCTACAGTCTTCAAGTGATGCCTTTGTTAAAGTACACAAACAATAGTCTGATGCTGTTCTTTGGGATAAAGATTAACTTTTGCTGAGCAGTCATGTGGCTCAATTTGTAAAATACAGCAAATGAAAAAAAAACGGCCACTATCCAAAAAGCACAGCAACAGGTCAGAAACTAATTTAAGTACCATTTGTACTGTTGTGGAGTTGAAATAAGCAGTAATAAAAAGATTTATTATTTCTGATATTATTATTTGCTTCTGCTCCATTGAATATTCAATGATGAGGCTGTTTTAGACTCTGCTCTGTATAACTGCATGCGGGAGTAATTCAAGCGGGTACATTTGGTAATTGTGGATGATGGTTTACTGAAAGGCTGTAATGTGGTTAGGTGGTAATAGTGTGGTTTTTGCATTAGTGACCATCCTGAATATGTCTGAAACTTTCCCAGTCTTTCTTGCACAATGGCCAACTTACAAGGGCAGTAAACCTCAGACTAGTGGCTAGAACGTGGGGAACTCAGCAATTCTCAACCACTAACTGTGATACAGCGGAGGCTGTTATGTATTGTTCATTCTGCAATGTGCAAATAATGAAAAGGCAAAACATGGTGTCTGAAAATAACCTTGTGCTGATTTGAACCATAGGCATGACAATTATAAACAAAAAAGATAAATAATAAACCTAAAATAAAACTTTGTGGAAAACAACTTCACAAAACAGGACAGAGAATGTTATTTTCCCTGAAATGGCAAAAGTATGTGACAGCTATTTACAAACAGGTAATATTTAAGCAGGTTCTCGAGGGCACTTGATAAGATGTTATTTTTGCTTTGTTAAACATATTTGTTTATAGTACTTGTAGGAACTTATTTAAATTTACCATTGGCAGTGTACTGTATTTGCTTGTGGTTGATATTTTATACTTCAGCTCTATGGTATTTAAATTCCACCCTACAAAGAGTACAACTGACTTGACTTTGTTAAACGTCCCATCTGGAATTCAATTATAAATAGATTTCTCTATAATAAGAGAACTGTTAAAACAAGCTCATTAAAATTAATTAAAGGTAGAGAAAGCTGTTGGCAAGTCTGTGTTTCTCCAACAGTATTGATTATATAAAGTTTAAAAGTTAGTCATAACAATAATGGCCATTAAACTATTTTAATGATAATGTTAAATAATATCTAGTATATTATGAGTCCAAAGGACCACCTTTTCTCTACATTGATATTAAAGGAGACCTTGCTGATGGGGAGGGGGCTATGGGGAGCATAACATAAAAATGGTTGAGAAACCCTGATTTTTATTGATAAACTGTATGGCACCATTGTATATGCACCACTGTATATGCACCATTTTGGCACCTGCATGAAGTTAATGCATTTATTGCTTATCTGGTAGTTATGACTGTCAGTCAATAAAAAACTGACAACTATTTGTTTACACCACTTAATTTGTTAAACAAAACAGACCCAATATCAACAATAATCTGGCTTTAATTTACACTGTCTCTAAAAAGGAGAACACCAGTCCAGAAAGCGCTGGCTCAGTAATACAGCGGTTTCTTTAAAGGGAAACATGAAAATACAGTGGCCACAACAGAAATGTATTTAGACTACACGTGCCAGGGGAACGGGAAACAGTGATGAAATAAAAGGCAGTTTGAGAAATGGTCTGGTTTCTTTGTGAAATGTGCTAACACTTATGTTTGGTGCTACTGACTGATTCTCTGGGTTTCAGAATGCTTCCTAGATTTACAGTAAGTTCATTCACTCAAATGCTATCCAACAGAAACTTTTTCTGTAATGTTGCTTTTGTCAGGTCAAAAGGGGCTCATGATGTGGTTTCTCATTTAGCTGGTAGATAATCAACACAATCAAATAAAAAAATCCCAATGTAGTGAATCTTTTCAACAGAATGGCAGCTGAGTGGGACAAATCTGCTTCCTGCCTTCTGGTAAGGCTTTTTCCTACAACATGTATGTACAGATTTATCCAATTCCCCATATAAAAGCACTGGAGAGGTCAGGCACTGATGTTTGAGTGATGGGATCTGATTTAGTTCACAGTGAGCGATTCATCTCTGATCATCTCAAAGGTATTCAGTGAGGTTTCTGTTCAGAATATGTGTGGGCCCGTTAAGTTCTTTCATACCAGACTCCAGTAAATCATTGCTATATAGGTCTTCTATATGGGTTGGGACATTGTCATGCTGGAATGGTAAAGTTCCATCACTAAACTGTTGCCACAAAGTTGCAAACACACAATTCTCTAAACATTCTTTGCATGCTTTAGCATTAAGATTTGTTTTGACTAGGTTTAATTAAATAGCCAAACCTGTTAACTAGAACCTGGTGTCATAGCCTTTAGCATTTGCTGTGGGTATTTATCTAATATATCTTTGTGTTTCTTTCTCTAACCCAAATGATGGACTACCGAGGATATGAATGCTAAGTTAATGTAATACTCTAAATCCCTTTTTGCTTCTACACAGAGAAGTCTGCTTTTCAAAACATGAATTATAAACTCATTTTGTAATAATGGCAAACATGGAAAAATATGGTTCTCAAATCTCTTAATGTCTACCAGCACATTTGGATGTTGCACAACTCTCATATGCGGGAAAGCAAGCCAAAAAAAGTTTGTAAACATTTTTATAAGAAACTCCCAACTTCTATCTCACAGAGAAATGTTAGTTTTCATCTTTTACTGTAACTGTCAATAATTTCCCTTTCTCTTACCGTTTGCCTGAAGAAATAAGAGAATTTTTAGGAGTTTTTTTCTGACACAAAAAAGGGAAGGTGGACAGCGGAGAGTGAGAAAAGAGGCCCTGATTTGGTTTCCAATCTACAAAGGAAAGTAATCCTATCTGGCATTCTAATATGATTTTAATACTCTACATCTTGAGTGAAATTTGCCTGTGTGAATGCTTATCAGATGTTAGAGATGAAGTTGAATGTGACGCTTGGTCTTTTGCATGCGAGGCCATTGTTGCCTAATCTTTATGCCTCTTAAGGATTTGACTAGCAAGCTAAATAGTGTGAAACAGCTCATCACAGAAGAATAATTAGTGTGACAGGAATAGGTGAATGATTATGAAAAGACGAACCGTTTTGGTAACAGTTCTGAGACAACGTAAATCCAGGTTTTACAAAGAGCGAGATGCTCTTGGCAGATCTTAGACAAGTTCTCAGAACAGGAAGTTAATGAAAGCTGAAGCGTCATATGAAGACAAGGAAACCAGAGCTTCAAACGAGCATGCAAACGGGTGCCATTAAAGCATTTCCTCTTGGATGTGCATGTGAAAATGTGCGGCGCGGCAAGTAAACACAGTTTGACTGTGTGTTCATGCAGTCGAGAAAGTGAGGTTGTGTGGATGTGTTGTTGTGTGTGTATTGGCTTGCACTTTATGTGCTACCACTGTGGGTGTTTGATAAATGGGCCTTAGAAAACTGTCAATGTGTGCAGAGGATGTGAACACTTTCTGTCATTTACAGAAGTTTAAAAACATTGATGGATAATTCAAAATGATTTCTGTCATTATTCTGACAGATAAAAAAATGGCCTATTGAGTTACTCTGCTTTGGAAACATTCTTCTAGTAAAATAAGCTAAAAAAAGAAGGGACAATAAGTTTTTAAAACAAGTGTGCAAAACAACAACGAGAGTAAGACATTAACGAGGATTTGTGAGAGAAATGATAGCTTTAAAGTGTAGCCCCATAGAAAAATTTAAAGGGTATTGTTAGTTAAATCGAGTGGCCAGATTGCATGGCCGCAGTGTCAAAGAAATATAACTCACAATGCAGCACTTGGTATAATGACTATAAGTGCTTTTGCCACAATGTAAATGTCAATGTAAAATGACAAATACCAAATGTAATGTTTTGCAGATGGATAAAAATAGAGCATGACAAAAAACGCACAACCCAGTACGTCAGAGTGATGGATAATTATTTGTAGCGCACTCTATGAGTGTGTGCACAGCATAATGGATCACACTCACGATATAACAGGGTTCGCAGTAAGCTTTCTTCTCCACGGCATAAAATGGCTTCCCTCTGAGCTTGGAGCCACAGGTCATGCATGCAAAGCAGTCCACGTGGAACACCTGGTCCATGGCGGTACAACCCGTCCCCTCACCCACAACATTCTCTCCGCAGCTTGCGCACCTCCCTGTGGGAAGAAAATTGAGCATTTTAGAGATATATACCCTCAGTTCTGAGACTCAAATCACACTTAGGTCACATACAAATTTACTTACAGTACATTTCCAGATTTGGCAACCCTGGGAGTCTAACCTGTAATGCTGGCATTGTTAGCACCACGCTCTACCAGCTGAGATATAGGAACACTTTTTGTGTGCTCTTATTCAGGCTTTTGTGTAGCTGACTTGAGGCATGACATCTAAATTAGAGACTTGTAAAAAATATATTTGTTGTGTCGTTAACATGTTTGGCACTGTAATTATTTTACAGATGCCGTCTGCATATGGCATAAACTAAACATTTAAATGCACAGAAACATAACAAATTGAGATAAAAAGAAAATACTCTAGAGAGTACATAAAGGTATATTGTGTAAACATCACCATTTGCCACACACACGTCGTGAAAGAATTTTGACAGTAAATAAATGCCTTGCTTACCTCTAAATCTTGACCAAAAGGATTTTGTGTCTATTTTTTTAAAAGAGATCAGATGTCTGAGCTACAAAACACTTACAGCTCTCAGGCTCAGAGATAATCTTGAATAAACAGTGTTCTTGTAGTTCTTTCAAGCAAACTCTTGCTTTGTAGTTCACCCAGTGATAACATAATCTACTTTACTGAAAGCTGATCTCCATTTGGAAGTCTAGTGTATAAAAGGACTTTGAGTCAATGTCATAAGAATCGGAATATGGGGAGCATTTCTAAAGTTAGCTTGATACGATCTCCAGGGAATTAACCCTTTTAAAGTGTTTAGATTAAAAAAAGCCAAAGTGATCAGTTGCCCTACAATTGCAAAAATATAAAGCGCTTAATAAGGTTAATCATCAAACAGAGACTATGGTGAGCAAATCTTTACTTTTTGAAGAAAATGGAGATCAATATACATTCATATACATTCAAATTAATCACTAACAAATTCCCATAATTCTTTTCCAGCCGCATATAATATCTTCACTGGGAGAAGAATAGGATTAAACAACACATTGGCACACATACAATCTTTTCCTGATAAAAGAAACTTTAAAAGTGAAAACGAGCACAATCTTTGTGTTACAGGGCATCTAGTATTGCACCAAAAAAGATCCTTATTTCATATTGTGGGACACGACATTTGGATATCTGTAACTGAGTAAAAGCTATCTTTAATTGAGCTTAAGATGTCTCTAACTCAATGCAAAGATATCTTCAAACCAATTAAAGACGCTGGCAGTTTAATTAGCAGTATCAGGAAATAATGCGCTTTTGGAACCATATCTTTGGGTGTTTTGCTTTTTACACATCTCAAGACAGATACAATCTCAAAAAGACAGAGAATGTGAGATATTGTGAATTAATTTTCTTTAGTTCTGTTCTTTTTTCTTCTTCATTTAAGCCTGTTTTTAGAAATGATAGACTCGCTGTCTGCAATAAGAGCCGGAGTTCAAGCTTGTCACAGACAAAAGGCAGAGAAATATCAGACACGCTCCCACTTTCACTGTTGAAGCTGTCGGCGGCATCAACAAACCAGAGTGAACTTTTCCGCTGTTCAGATTAAATATCAAAGCTGAGCTGAATATGAGCACCTATTCTCAGCAAAGTTTTAATCAGAGATAATTTTCCTTAAGTTTGGTGATTAACACAAGGTGATATCTGCTTACTTCAAGTTGATGAATGTAAAGAAAATAAGAGAGCTTTTATGATTGCTTTCGTAGGCAGCTGAATAACAGCCAACAGCCTATTACTCCAATTAAATACTTTGTGAAATAGCTTGACAAGGGCAGTTTTCTTTCCTGTGCTGACACACTTCCTACTGAAACAGGTTGCAGGCATGAACCATGATTTACTGCTGTTGTTGTTGCTAGTCAGAAGCAGGTGCTACTAGTGGGAGGTGCATTCTTACGTAAACGAGCATTTGATTGGACAAAAATTTACAGTGCAATTTTAAAAATAGTCATCAACATGTTTGTTTTTTTCTGTCACAAAAGTATATATCTTAGAAGTTCTTGAATGTGAATTCTATCTAAAAGTAGTACACTATGTCCTCAAAGCTCAAAGTAAAAAAAAAATTCAACTTTGATTTCATAGGCTCTTTAAATTCACTGTAAAATGAACCTACATAAGGTTTTCATGCTCTTTCCAACCTGTTTCCAAAACGACAGCATAAAATAAATGTCTTGTTGATTTATAATTGCCATTTAGCTTTGTGCTACGTGCCCCATGTTGAACTGTCACTAAAACTAATGTGAGGGCTGGCAGGTAGTTTACAGATGCAGTTCTCTAGATAATTTCCACTCCAACCCTGCTGTGCTTTACCTGCAGCAGGGTTTCACTGAGGAACAGCACAGCACAGAGCAGGCAGAGAGAAATAAAGAGCAGCTGCCTGCCTGCCAGCCTGCAGTGGCTCCCCAGGGGACCTGTGGGGGTGGGAGGAATCCCAGGAAAAGGTAATCACTTTAGATGAGGCTGGAACAGGAGCTGAGAGCGGCTCCACATCACAGGTCCCTTTGAGCCAAACAAGTGTGTGAGAAAAACGAGCACGGCTAAAGAGAGAGAGAAAGTGAGAGGGAGTAAAATACGGCCAACGGACAATAGCAGGTCACCCTCAGAGCCTGTGTGGAGGAAACCATTCGGAAATCCTCTTTCCTCTCTGTGGAGTGGGAATGCCATGGCCTTACAGGATGTGTGTGTGTAATAAAATTCTAAAATACCTCTGAGGGTTCAACAAGGACTTTATTTCTGCCTGACCAATCAGGCCAGTACTTTAAATCCGAACTTGTCCTGACAATATTTTGAATTTTATTATAAACATATTTTAATATGCATATTTTTATATGGGCCCCAGGCCTTTAGAGGACAATGTGGAAATCATGGAATCACTATATAAAACAGTCAGGAACATTCATCAAACATCTCACTTTCTCAAAAACAAACAAGGACCAGTGCAGCCTTAAGGAAGACAGGGTGAAATAAATAAATGTTTATTTGGCTACACCTTTCTGTAGCTTGGTTTTTCATGTACTGTTTGTTGTCCTTTATCCACATGCTGTAAGTTTAGTCTAAAATGTGGAGTCAGATAGAAATTTGGAACAGGACTCACCCTACATCAATTACATAAGCAGCTGCAAGAGAATCTCTAGAGACAAAAACACACACTGTCAACCACAGTCACATACAAATATGCTCTTATGTAAAACCTAATCAGTGAGGCATGAGATCAGTGAGTCACACGTTCACAACTGTTTTAGTAAATGCGGGCCTCAATTATTCTTTGATAACAGACTCATTTGTAGCTGTAAACATTTCTGGTGTCTCAGTGTCACTCTGACTGAAAGCATTAAAGAAAAATATATTTTTTTAAAGTTAAGATTGATACATAATTACACACAGGCACTTTTTAATCTTACAGGCCATTTGCTTAATAAGTGCCACTATTTTGTAACACACTTTTGCAGTTGCACATGGTACAAATGAATCATTTTGTACAATCTCAAGTACGGTACCTTAAATTAAAGTGTGACAAGGTCAATTTTAACTTTGCAAAGATATTTATAATGGTTTAAATAATGAGGAAGAAAAGGAAGAAATGTCAAAGCTGCCTGGAATTATTAATTCTGGAGCACGGCATTACCATATTTGCGATAAAAAGGTAACCAGAATCCTGCATAATAATAGCAGCATTTGTACATCTCTATCCAGTTCAACTGCTTTTGAATTCCCCTTAACACTGGGCAGAAAGAGCTCATGAAATAGTGCTGGCTTTCCCCTATGTCCGCTGTTCTGGGAATAGAAGGCAATTCTTCATATTAAAACTTCAAATAGTTCCTTTGTAACCAGAACGGGTGGGAGTGGAAGAGTTCATTTAAACTTTATACACTTCTCTGCCACGTCCTCACCGTCCCTAAGAAGCCTCCATTATTTCTTATATGCAACCTCAGAAAAAAAAGAGAAAGAAAAATAATAAGGATGGAATGAAGAAAAAAGAAAGTGAAGATGTTGCTCACAAGCTGTGTGAAAGGCTTAAAGCGGTTAGGCATTTTAATTGGATAAAAAGAGAAGATTAAAGAGTTCTTGACTGCGTTCCATAAATAATTGATTTCTAATGTATTTGTGGTGGCAGGCAGATGCTGTTGTTTGGCGATGGTGGATGTTTTGAGTGGCAGGGCTGCTAAGATTTCCTGCGCGTCTGCGTCTCGCTGCTCTTTGTTTTCTCATGCTGCGATACAGAGGGGCGCATGAAAGGCGGCGCGAGTGCGAGCATCAATTTTGATCTTACATCGCCGGAAATCAAAGATCATGCGTGTAAAGGGGGAACACAAAGAACTTTTTTTGTGGAGGGCCAAACTTTTCTCGCTTGGTGTAAAATGAAGCTGTGATTCTTCAAGAAGAAAAACGCAGCCTTCTCAGTACTGGAAGACAAAGCATATTGTGACAATAATACACATGTAAACAAATAAACAATACAGATCCACAATACATATTCTGGGGTTGCGAGAACTTTGTTTCTTCAGATAGAATATTTTGTGGTGTAAACAACAGCGTTATTAGACAGAAATAGTAGCAGTAATGCAACCTGATGCAATGGAGTCCCACAGATGGAACTCATCTTGTTTTTTAGGAACAATGACAAACAACACATTCCTGCAGCTGGAGACAAAAAAGTGAAACGTTTTAAAAAAAACATCTGTTTCAACAGCGAATTCCGCTCCAGCAAATTATGCTGCTCTAATTCACAAATTTATTACAGAGCAATGTTACCAAACACACTGTTTATTTCCCACACAAAAGCTGAGAAGGAAGAATAAATTTGTTGTGACAGGCTCTGTGCAAAGACCAAAAGAAGATACAAGAAGTCATACAAAATGTTTATACTTCATAAAGGCCACAAACAAACATTGTAGGACATTGAGCGTTTATTGGCATAGATAGTCATGCATTACGAATATGACTGCCGGCTACTGCTTTGCTAACAGCCCTATATTATGCAAGGCTTTTTTTTTTTCATTTTTTGAAATATTTAGCCTTTTTCCTTTAATTGCACAACTTCCTGTGCTTTCATTCTTCCATGCAGCTGTACGGCTCTGGTTTGCTGTAAGATGACAAAATGAATTGGATGCCATCAATGTGCTTCAACCTCTCATTGCCCCTTACCCATAATCACCTGTAATCTCATTCTCATGTCAGCAAATAATGATGAGGCCGAGTGGGATGTGATGGTGGAGCAGGGGGAGTGGGGTGAGGGATTTTTCCTGCCACTAAGCATTACCTCTCAACATGTCAGGCCTTTAGGGCAGTGTGAGGGGCGAGGGGAGCGTATGGGTTACATGTTTTGGAAACAGGTTGGAAACAGTGGCATGGATGGGTGCCAGGGTGTAAATAGGGTGAGTAAATAGAAGGGGGGGTTGGGATGCGAGTAGGGATGGGTGCTTGGAGAAAGAAGGTTTCTGAATTTGATCTGTATTTATGTAGCACAAAACTTTTTTATGGGGTCAAACGCTCACCCACGAGTGAAATCTAGCAACATGATTCAATGTAAAGCCCTCAAGCTATTTGAACTAGGCCTGCAACACAGCCAATCTTGCAAGCCTCAGTGGAGCTGTCTCAACGAGGCACATTCACCGACCCGCACTCTCCAACAATGAAGGTTCATTTGAGATAAGCTCACCTCACATGAACTATCGCGGAAAACAGGCCCTCGCTGACCATCTTAGGAGGAGAAGAGAGAAAGACAGAGTACTGGGGAAAGGAGAGAGACAGATTTGAGTGACATGGCACATTTGCCGTGAGACTAGAAAGCAGCGTATCTGTAGTCTTGGTATGTGAAGTATAAGAACCAAAGGGCTAATAAAAAAGGCAAGAAAGAAACCAGCCAGCCCATTCTCATGTGTATTTGATAGGCAACAGAGATGTGTAAAACTGCATATTTTTAAAATTGATTAGTCACTGGGCTGTCAAAAGAATTAACTGTGCCTAAGGAAGCCCTGCATAAATAGGCTAGTTTCAGATTTCGAAAGCACACATTTACTTAAAAAGTGTTCTTCTATCCAAAAACAGCTAGACAGAGAGTAACAAAATGGAAAATACGGTGGCCTTAAAATGAGGTATATAATGAGGTTATGAGGAATTCATAGTTTATAGTGATCATTCAATAACCCCCATGTTGACTTTCCTCTGAGGAAGGCTAAATTAATATATATAATGAATATCTGGTTGATACAATGGCAGTACATTATGATTCACTTTCATGCTTAATAAGGCACCCAAGAGTGTCAGCAAAAATTATGTGGCTAACTAATTTAAATGTAACTTATAATAATTTAAATAATTGCTCAATTATTTTCACAATCAGATTTGTAAATTTGTAAAATTAAATCTGTAAATATCATAAGGAGCTGCATGGATTTATTTTGTGTTGCATGAAGATTTTTAGTTTAAACTCTTCTTTACTGTTCTACTAAAGAAAAAATGTCATCTACACCTTGGATGGCCAAAGGTGAGTAAATTAACAGCAAATCTTTGTATTTTGGTGAAAGCCTGGACAAGTCACAAGACTCAAAGATTGTCATGATATTGATGTTCCTTCACCAGATTTAGGAAGACAGAACAGGTGTTGTGTGTCCTCAGAGAGCTGATTGTAGATGTTCAGAACACCACAGGGCTGATCCATCAAGAGCTGATGCTCTGCCTGTGAGAAGCTTTCAGACAGAGACAGATCATCTCAGATGAGGTCTGGGAGTGATGTCTTAGGGTTACAGGGGGTTGAAGAAGTTAAAGAGGGCCCTACTCAGTGAGCATCACTCACTGTAAAAGAAATGCTTTAATGGGCCTGTACCTCCCTGATGTCCCATCTTACTTCTGTTGCAGATATCCGTCTCTGCCTATGAGTCTTCTAAACTGCTGAAAGCTAATCATAATGGGGCTGAATGCTCTGCTAATACTGTACAGTAAATATTTAGTTTATAAAGGAGTAAATCAAACATAAATGTATTGAACATGTTTGTCTATTCACTCTGGATTTCTCACCCTGTAATCCGCAGGTCTCTTACTGTTTGGTTGCCTAAATATATTTTATCTATAATACAATTTGCAAAGCAGTTTAGAAAATTTGCAATGGCTCATTTAAACATATCAACACATCAACAAACATCAATATTTATTAACAATATTTATTAACTAGTGCAACAATGGGCAATAGATTATATTATTGTACACGCCGGCACTACCATTCAAAAGTTTAAGGTCACTATGACTATTTTTGCTAGGCAACATGTCTGCTGAAAAAAAACAGTACTCCTATAATTCTTCTCATCCAATCACACTTGAGGACAAGCATTACATGAAAAAGATGGCATTTTTGGCCAAATACAGAGGCTTCATCCAGGCTGATGGACTTAATATCCTTAAGAGCATCCTTAAAGTCCTTTTGCAAAAGTTACTTGAAGAACAGTGGAAAGCATGACCTGAAACAGGAGAAGTCTGAAGCTGACAGTACAGTTTCACTGTATTCTTTAATGGGTCAGGGAGAAGTGTTTTGCAAAAACTTTCATGTTAGCCTTACATTAAAACGTCACAGTACAGAAGAAAGCCAACCTCTTCTTGACCTGTTTTAGGGTTACAGCACTTTACAATGCCATGAATCCCAGGTTTTTACTTTCACAAGTGGGGGTAAATTTTCAAGCACACTCCTGAGACTTTGCTAAGGGCATGCGAGTAATATGCAAATGCTCAACCAGAATATCTAGGACAATGCACAACACTGTCTGATATAAAGCTGTATTACTACATTATTTCTGAACCAGCCTTTAACAGAAGCACTGATATCTGTGTTTGAAAATACAAAGCATCCCTCAACCCATTTACTACAGTCCAATGTCTGGGGTCTTGGCCCTATACAATATCTCTTTAAAAATGTCTCTTCCAAAATTCTTTATCAAGTTTTCATGGCAAGACGTCTCATAAATTATAAGAGCATCTCCAGCTGACATTACCCAGAAAAAAATGCAGCAATTCCCCACTCCTCATCACAGCACAAAGAAATGTTTGACCGTTAGCCATGGATCTCTCAAAATCTTTGATCTGATGTTTTGAAATGTTTGAAAATTGATCTGACATATTTTTGAGAGGTTTTTAGAGAGACAAACTGTGGAACTAAGACATTTATCTTCAGCTAAACTCTTATGAGAGTTCTCTAATCAGTTACTTAAATTTAATTTCAAAAAAACAAAAAAAAAAGGATCTCTTGCAGAGTACAGTGAGTTAAATGTGTCAATTAATCATAAACTTCAGAAACAAACTCAGTGGCAATACACGTACACATGTCTGCATTATTCAGTTAGGTGTCCTGCTTGTGCTCTTTAGAAATGAAAATACTATGTGAAGTGTTTTATGTGCTGGTGTGAACTTTGACGAATTCTGCTAACTGTGAAAACAACTGTATTCTTTGCCTTTATGAAGGATTATATTCTAGTACAATGTGCCACTGAATTACCATGGATCTAGGATCTGCTATTAATCGCGCTAGATTGTTGTATTCAGTTAGATAGAACAGAACTTGAATCATGTCTGTCTCTGGAGACTTCCAGCCCTCTGTTCCAGCTGTACAAACTACAATATCCCCAATTGTGGGAGCACTATAAGTCCAGATGGGAGAGATCATGGCCTTGACTATTATTAATTTTGTTAATTATTAGCTTTGCGGTTCCAATTCAGCAGTCAGTCACAATTCCCTCTCTATCCCCCATTTCCCTATCCTGCCCTTTTTAAAGGAAAGAGGCCTTGAACAAGTAATCAGATGGGTAGCAATTACAGAGTTTCTTATACCCAAAGGGGTTCCGTATCTTTTAGCCTAGATCTTCAGAGGAGTTCTGGATGACATCTTTCAGCATCATAAGAGAAGTATTACTGTAGGGAGATGTGTGGGAAAAGAGGCAGCAAAAGAAGAAGTTAGAAATGAAAACATGCAATAAGTGCCAGAAATAAGCATCTTCGTGGTCTGAAAGGTGAGCTGTCAGTTCTTGTTTTGGCTTCAAAGACTCCATGGCTCTGTTTATACATAGTATTAACATCTGTCCAGGTGATCCAATCACGAGTTCACAGACGAGAGAGATCGTTGTTTACACTTGGTATTAACATCTGTCCCAAATGTGTTTTTTGTATAAACAGCTTGGTGGCAAGGGATGTAAATTGGATGAGACATTATCATTCTAGACAGTCTTTTATTGGACAAACATTTGTATACACAAGCCTGCAAAACCCAGTTCTTCCAGGAGAGAAAGATTTTGGACTGCCCCTACTAAGTGATGAGTTAATTTAGGCTTAATTTACAGCCTTACACTTTCAGGCTTTTGAAAAAAAAAAAACGTTGTTAAATCTTTATATATTTCAATTTTTTTATTCTAGACATTTAAAAAAAACATATCAAAATTACCTTTATTTTGGTATAAAGGTTCTAAAATTGTGAACTTTACACACAGACAATAAATTAGCTTTTTAATTTTTTGTTTACCCTTCTAAAATTAACGATCAACATTATTTGCCCTCTATTAACCATTTGTTGAACAATTTTTAGGCCCTACTTTATGCCAAAAGTTGAACTTAAAGCTAAGGCATTAACAAGAAGCATAAAACTATTGGGATTTAACCTTCACATACCATTCACACCATCTCACTCATTGTTTTTCTTTCTTCAATGTCCTTATATCATTGACTTTACACTATTCCAGGACCCTCTCTTTAAAGCCAGGAGTGCTGTGCTCTGGGTTAGATGATATGGCCGTGTGTGACATTCCCAGTGACTGGGTATGCCTGTCTGAATGGCTGGCCTAAGTTCCCTGTAGACCCATTACTAGCCTGCATACAACCTCCCTGTAGCTATTATGGCTGTTTGCAAACACTATGCATATGTGTGTGCATGTAACTGTCTAATGTGCCGTGCGTTTCCCCCGGGCTGCTTGCTGGTGACACATGCCCTGGTGAAAGCAGGACACATCAACCCTGCCCACCCTTTCTTTCCACTTTGCTTCATGTAAGACAGCTTTTTACATACAGGGACACAAGTGCTTTAGTAAAAGACCCTAGAAACCATATAACAACATCCCCCAGCTATACTTTGACACCAGAATATCATAGAGAGATGAGGTGGGCTCTTTAGACCTAGGGTGCTATACTGAGGTCCTGTTTATGCCCTTGAAGCCCCTGGGCCTCAGCCATATCTTGGCATTAGAATATCACACAGACATGTGGAGGGCTCTTGTTATGCATCACCTCATATGCATACAGATCAAATTGCATCTAAGTTGCAGAAGGCACAATGCATCAGATTTCAAACAAGATGTTTTGATGTTCAAAGCATGAATCAAACTTGTGTGCTGACATGGTTTACCATGCACATTTTTATCAAATCACTGTATTTGGGCAGAAACAAAATCACGTATAATTGGAAAATTATTCTACTTAGTATAAACATACTATTGGTAAATTAACTATATAACATCAATTTAATTATAAACATCTTCTGTTGGTAAATTTCACAACTCTGTCGCACTACGTCAACTGTCACTGTCACTCATGTCACCAGAAATTGACATGTTATAGAAAATTTAACTCTCCCAGAAAAATCAATGACTTCAGGCTGCCTTCCCTCAGATCAATGTCAGTGTGGACATCCCTTCAGAGTTGTAATTGAGCAAGAAGAACAGTTTCAGAAAAGTCTTCAGGTCTATCTAAATTTCTCAAGACACTTTTCAAATTTCTCAGGGGGAAGTGCTACAGATACTCTGTTTCCTTATTACAGAGTGAAAATAGAAACTGACAGTAAAAGCCAATGGTCAAAAGTGCAGGGAATGTATTCTGTCACTTACGGTAAAACAGGGAAGCCCAGAATGCTGGGAGTTCAGTGAAATGTATGTGAATATATAATCACACATCCCACGGGGTAATCGCACTTCTTCAAAGCAACAAATAACTTAACCTGCTTCTCATAAAGAGAAGAAACAATGTCGGTTTGTGTCCTCATGTAAATGACACAGAACAAATGCTAATGTAGGCAAAATGACAAAGGCAAAATAACAAAAGATGACCACTTTAAACATGATATCACTGCAATATTATGAATGCAACACGCAGAAGCAAACAAATCACAGCTAACAAGCACATATGTTTCGAGAAAGGATAATTAGTTCACTAGCACATATGTTTCAAAGACAGATAGTTACACAGAAATGGTTGGACGAGTGCAGTTTTCTGTCATGTTGTAGGAAGGATATTACCGGTATTACTACTCTTACTGATACTGCTTATTGATCTGGTACTCATTGGTATGTTTATTGGTACTTTCATTATTTTTATAAATAAAACAGTTATTTACAGCAAAAAAAACAGTATTATTTTAAACAAATCACTTACAGACTTGGCAAATGGTTAATTTAAATCAGCTGGCTAATGGTTAATTTAGATCATGAGCCAATGAACCAATAAGGTATGGGTATTTGCTCTATCCTATAATTAAGTAAGCATAGTTAGTCATTATTAATTATTTGTTAAAGCAATAATATGAAAGCATTTTTGGTGTTTAGGATTTATATACTGGAGAAAAAAAGATTGTGTTGGAAATGACACAAAAAGGCATGTGCATGCATGTAATCTTAAATTCATGTTATTTTGGGGTCTAGATTGTAGATTTCTATGAATCAGCATAAGCTCTATGTAAGCAGTGGTCACATACCAAAGTACTCCTCAGACGGGGGGTTGTCCATGTCGTACAACATCTTCTTAGTGAGACGGTCCAGTTCCTCCTCAGGACGGCCCTAAATCACACCAAAAACACACCACAGTTACACACTGCACTCTCCAATCTCTGATTGTGTGTCACACACCAATCAGCTTGCGTGAACAATGTACAAGAATCTCAGACATAAAAAAATCATGTTGACGTAAGTGCTAACCAGAAAAATGGTAACGAGAGGCTAATTAAATGTATGACTTGACGTAACAGATTTTTATGGAAGTGCACACAAGCATCTCTTAATTAGATGAGCCTAACAAGATCATCAGTTTAGCAATTAACTCAGATATGAACAGTATCGCTGGGGTTTCAAACAGTATAGTAAAGTGAAGGGTGTGACAGGAAAGTAAAACGCAGTATCTTTATGAACTTAATTTATTTCATTATAAACATCCACAGCTTTTGTTGGTTGTTCCTGTACCATACAAGAAAAAATGAGTTCTGTTGAGTGTATTTCTTTGTATTTACAGACCTTGCAGTTAAGCAAGCTGAATGAATGGAACTATTTTAAAATATAATGATAAAATATAAGATTATCAAATGTTATACTTAACAACGTTGTAACTGTATTCAGAGTAAAAAAAATTCCCCTATTTTAAAGAGCAATGTTATTTATTTTTAACACTGCTCATTGCTTCTAGCAGAGTTTAGCCCAGAGTTTAGTACAGTTGACTCTAGTTTAGTCCAAGGCAGGAATAACAGACAAACAAACAAACAACCACTTAACCAAATGTCAAAATTTTTCCCAAAAAAGTTTTCCCAAAACCATTAAATATCATACAATGACCATTTACCGGTGCAAAATACGGTGAAAGAGGAAACCACACCAACTAGCACATCCACAACCCCGTTCATTACATGTAAAACACTAACATGCAAATTACTGAGAAAAGGAATGAACCAATCATGAAGCTGGTGGTCTGGATGCTTCTCCTGTTGGTTAGCGCAGGATCTAACAATATTTGAAGGGTTTAGATTATAAAGCACAATTTACAGATCCAAATAGCTTGTTAAGGTTTATTTCCCACCGACCTACAGACACGACACACAATTTTATCAACACTGAAATTATTTACTTATGCATCCTCGATGGCTAGTTAAGTGGCTAGTTAAATGTTATTGCTTGTCACAAGTTTCTACAGAAATCTACATACTGTCAAGCCTGTGAGCTGTTGACTGCATCTCACAGAGGGTGGGAGGGAAACCAAAGCGTTCTGCCACTTAATGAAAACTTTCATGTGGCAGAAGCCCACACAAAAACTTTTTATTCAGCACTCTGAAATATCTTCACTTCCTACAGACAGCTAATTATTATGGTGGGGGTTAATTACTGGTAGATAGATATTGAATATCTTGGACGGATACATGCAAACAATCCAAGTGCATTCAATAAACTTTCTACAGATCTTTCTGTTAACATATGGCTGTACATTCAGGTGGACCTTGAGCCCGTCACAGAAATGTGAATGAGAAACCTCAGTGTTTTCAAGAACTGTGATGTGTGTGGATTCTGATTTGCTTCTTTCAATCCCTCTGTGTGGTATGTGAGAATTTGACATTATGAGTGGGCACAGTGGATTACTGTGGGCAAGAAAAACAACTAATTAAAAAGAGTGCTGTATGTAATTATCTCTTGCTATGCACGGCTTGTATAAAACAACGTTCTTTATTGGTTACTAAACAAGATATTAATAATAAAATATATTCTAGATTGTAGCAAAACTTTTTTATTAAATGTATGCATACAGTCCAACACACAGCGCAACACACACAGACCCCATCAGAGCTCCTGGTCTTTCAAAATGTGAGTCTTATGATTAAAGAAATGTAATCTACTAAGAATCCAATATTTGATAAAACAGAATATTTTCTTATTCAAATAGGAGACATATTAAAGCACAAAGAGGCATGTTTACCAAGTGTAGCTTGACTCATTCACAATGAATGTGAGACAGAGAGAGATACCGTTGAGAATAAGTGGTAGAAAAGCTGTACACAGAACTCTTATATACTGAACGTCATTGGATCAAATCAAAGCTCATTGTGCAGGTCTTTCAAGAGCATATAGTTTACATTTTGAGAGCATGAGGTCACCGTTCACTCCAATAAAAATTACTCCATGTGGAGTCTGTGTGAAGTCATTTCCTTCTTTGCTATCTAAAGGAAGAAATGATATTAGGTTCCCTTGGCGTGTATTGAATGCTGGCTGTTTCCAAAGGCACAAGGTAGTTACTCAATGAATGTTTCTTTTGGCAGCCCCCTAATCCCCCCATTAATAAGAGCCGACTGCTAATCATTTTTAATTAAGCTGTAAGAACACATTCTGTACTGTCTGACTGACAATACTGTGGTACTCTGTTCTACCATCATTGAAACAACTTTCTAAGTTTATGCTAATGTGTTTTAGTTAAATGTAATCAGCAATTGAGTCTAATACAGTAATAGTTGTTTGGACAGGTACAACAGGTAGAAGGGGGACATGTAATGACTTGATGGTGGGCACAGGTGGAGGTTAAAAAGGTAAGGATGAGAAGACTCAGTCATGGGTCATAAACTGCCCCTCTCATGCTGGGTTATCAGAGGGCTGTCAGGGACCATCAGACAACGTGTCGCTGGTGTGTGTTCACCTGCTGCCCCCCACAGGGGATGAGCTCGGTGGGGATACAGGCAAAACCACCCAAACCTCACCACTAACTGCTTTTACACTACACTCAACAGTCTCTAATAACAGCACATTTACAAGTAGAAAGGTAGCATATAAATATGTATGCATTGTGAGTGAGTCACTAACAAGTAGTATTGCTATGCAATGGTTTTTAAGCATGAACTTTGATAATACCACAGTATACTTTGAGGTACTTTGAGGAGAACTGTACAAATATCATACACAAAAAATGTTTAGGATTCAGTAACATGGTATATATAGAAGTAGCCTGGCATTAACACCTGATAGCATCACTATGATTCCACCACTGTACATTTTTGTGGGGGGTGATTATCTGAACATGTTAGACTCACTTTTCTGCAAAAATGCATGACAAACCAAAGGCACTTGACTTTTAAAGACAATAAAAATATGATTGAACATTTGCAAAACATCAAATACATTTTCCCTCTCTTTTCACCTTTTTCAAACCGTTTTCATTTTCTGTCTATCTTTGTGGTTGCCAAGCACACAGTGAAAAATCTACCCAGAGAAACTATAAAAGGAAACTTATTCTATTACAACAGTGTGAACCTTCCTGGTCTGGACAAATACACATTTTAGTTTATTAAATTATTTTATTTAATTAAAAGTTTCAAATCGGAGTCTATAAGCAGTACATCACTATGAGAAACAAGCCAATGCAAAAAGGTAACATGTAACATTTTCTCTCCTAACTGGCCACCTGCCAGGGTACGTTTCTCTACTTTGCCTCAAGATGCTGTGATAAGTGGTGTTAATAATGGATAAATGATTTTCTCTCATAGACGTGATGGTGGAACAATGCTTTCAACACTAGTTACCATTGTATGCAAGAATTAAGAGATGAATCAATAATAAGCTATTTTCTCTCCTGTTGTTTAACATGATCAAATGTTGAATGAGAACGTGACAGGGACAGAGAAAGGAGAAAGAAAGACTGAAACTGAGGATGAGAAGAAAAACCAAAGAAAAGACGCTAACTAGAAACAGCTGCCCCTCACCCTCACTCTCCACTTGAATAAGAACCTGTGGGAATTTCCAAACAAAATGTTTTTTTTCTCCAGCTTATATTGAAATATAAATGTTATACATGCATTCTAGTAAAAAGGGAACTTTTCAAAGTGAGAAATTTTCTAATTGTTCTTGACATTGTTTCTGCATCTAAGTTGACATTTTGACCCTGCTTACAAAGAGGTGCGATGCTTTAAGCCATAATACTGTGTGTGTGAGAAACATGGTGATGTGGGGCAGTGCAAAACACACATACCAGACATATCTCTCATATTCTAAGGTACAAAGAATTAAATGAATGTGCAATAGCGCAAAATAAATAAATAAAATGCAAAGGACAGTCAGCTACTTCAGAGAGCCAGAAAGTAAAGGAACTACAGGCAACAACCCAGACAAAAACAAGCTCAAGGCCACCTACAGAGAAGCTAGAAAACACAAACACACACACAC
>JAZGTK010005335.1:0-22668 GCA_036877625.1 Ambastaia sidthimunki
AGAGATTACAAAAGCAACAAGGTTGTCACAGAGAAAGATGCCATTTTCCACCCACAGTTCATGCTGTTACTGGAAGCTTTGTTGATCAGAGCTATTTTTGTTACTACATCAGATGCTGAAGGGAACAAAAATAAGCATGAGTGATTATGCATGATTAGCATTATCAGAAGCTACAAAGATGCTTTTATAGACATAGAGACAGCTTGTACCTCTACTGAATAAAATTCATTTCAATTAAAGAAAAAAGAAATTTGGAAATTTGTGGTATTTCTCATAGAAGTTCAGGTTCAGATGTTTTCAATAAACACATAGTATTTAGTATCTTTAGCGGGTCACTGAAACAAATTTGTAAGATTTTACTGGGCTGCTGGCTCACCCGCTGCTGTAAATCCTGCTGCATGTACTGTAGCTTCAGATTGTATTAAATATGGCTTATATCACATGACTGAAATGGCGCCCCCCCCCACGCAGCACCAAGCTAGTGTGTAGTTAAACAGCCGCATTTCATCCAAGAGCTCAGCTATGCGTGCGAGGGCAGCTGTTTCGCTAACTGAAGAAGCACGAAAAAGTATCGCTTGTGGAACCACAACAGTGCATTCGTGAAGCTGGTGGTTAGACAGATTCACGCTGCATCAAGAGCTGTGGTACACATTGCTAGTTAGATTGACATGGAAAAAGAGACTTTTTTCTAATTGCACATTAGATAATGCGCCTCTCTGTGTTCTGCCCACTCACACATGCGCTAATAGTCACGCCAATTACACTACACGGCAATGCACATGCTAATCCTGCAACTTATTGTGATTCACACTCGCCCCAGTATGTTCTAAACAGCACACTGGATGTCCGTGTACAGTAGACAAACAGCTTGTTTTAAACCACCAAAATGATTTATGCAATCAAATGAAGAAAATGCAGCATAAAATCTGTTAGAAATGCAATAAAAACATCATAAGGCACTCTCAGATTCTTAGCTAAGAGTCACTAAGGACATGTGGTCACTGGAAAAATGTCCGTCCGGCGTTTTAAGCAGGTTGTACTTGGATGTCAGCCGATATCTGGATCCCCCACAGCTGAAACAGCAATCCCTGAGAGACAAGCAGTCTTATCCCATCCTCACCTTCCTCTTCGGTTAGTGGCTTAGGAGGAATGTGATTGGCTGAACACATGTCCCCCATTATCTTAGCACACTTTCTGCTATATATAGCCAATAACATCAACACATACCCTGGGGCACATTGACACCTTCAGCCTTTAATATCCGAATCAATGGAAAATAATTCCTCTATTTTTGCAGCAGAGCCATTGAAGCGATTTAAAATGATCTACAGTGCACAGAAGCTGCTGTTTATTAGTACTCTTCTTTATTGTATAAGCAAGCTGTTAGTGGTTGGACGGTTTTCTTTTACTGCCAGATTAGAAAACATGAGATTTTAAGGGCTATAACACTATATCTTCTGATGAAGACCAGCGTCCTCTTGACGTCAAAGTGAGGTTCATTTCATTGGTGCCAAAGTATTTTTACATACCTGGATAAGTTTACTTAAAAAGGATTTTGTAAACCACACTACAGTATGCTTGTGTATTAACTTACATAAGTGAACTGCTTTTGATGAAGAGCATTATGTGCATATTTAATGCATTTCTAGTAAGGGGCAGTTAAACTTAACGGCTAAGCAGTCAAACCAAACTAATTAAACTAATATTAAAGGCCTCTGATGCTCTGCTAGCATTGTCTGCGGTTTAAAATTAGAGGGTCAATTAAAATTATAATGATTTGATTGGGTATTCATGTGTACTATTTATTTAGAAAATATGAAAAAATGATATAAAAAATTCAGTGTTTAGAGAAAGAGGGAAAGAAGAAAGAGAGAGAGAGAGACACTACTGTAAATTGTGCAAAGCACTCTGGACTCAGTAAAACTGTTCCAGGAGTCATATCTTTGATCATGTGGTGCCAGCCTTCATGTGCTGTACTTTGTAGGTTACATGAAGAGAAAAGGCACATAAAAGGGAGGTTTAAAATGGCACATGGCTTCAGAGATTTTCACCGTCAACCCCCCACACGCAGTTCAAATGCGTCATTATTTATAGCAACAGGCAGTTCAATAAAACCATAACATACCTATAGAATGATGGAAAATAATCTTTGATGATATAATAGGCCTTTTATTGTATTAGTCACCAAATGGTTTCTTATCAAAAGCAGAAAAACACAGAATGGCAAAAAAGAGTTTTTGTAGATTGTTGCCAGGTACTAACAACACTTGCCAGACCTAACCCTACAGAGAAATACGTGGATTGTTACAAAACATCAAGTTAATATTTTCCACAAACCTCACCCAAAAAGACACTGTGTGCTTTTACATACTGTTGTTCCAGACGTGTTTGCTTCTTCTGGCATGATTTTCAACCAATATCCCTTGGCTTTATCCTTTATATAATCTGGTCAATGCCTTACACGTTGTTGCATCATGTATTACATCATCAGGCATCAATAGGGGGTCTTGCGTTCTGCATTAAGGTTGTATTATACAGAGGCATGGGCGCCCGCATGAAAATCTCATTAAGGTGGCGATGGAAACTACCTCATTACATGGATCTGACATCAGTTCTGCGGTTTCTCTTCTAAAGGGCAGAGCAGGATTTTAGTTACAGAGATGGATCTAGCGTAGCTTTTCCAAAAAAATAAAAAACCTCATTAACATCTTCTTTCTAAAGTGCTCTGCTCTAAAGAAGGAGCATTCTTGCCCTGTAATAATTAATTATTACATATTAAAAGTGTTATACTTATTCTGTGGCAGGATTATATCTTGTCAAATTAAAATGATCTTGTCAAATTAAAGTATATTTTGAACCCATATATATAAATATATGCTCATTATACCATGAAAATTGCTTAAACACCATTGCATATGTGTGTGTATGAGTCTGTGGAAAATATAAGGTTCAATATAAGATTTATTCTTCATCTGAGAGGAGTCAAGCTGAAGACACGCACTCTCATACACATGCATGCACACTGTAGACAAAGGCTGTGTCCGAAATCCCTTATATAGTGCAGTATTTGAGATAGTTGCTATTTGTAGTGGTTTTGTAGTGGTGTCCGAAAACCACTGTATACATTTTTGAGCGCACTTATTCAATCCCATCATGCATCACAATAATGTGCATAAACCCAGTGGCTCTCTGCTGCTCATCCAATGTGAGTGTCATGCCAAATGAATTCCCGTGTCTCAGCAGAACATGGCAGCTTCTCCGGTGGACTCAAGTGTTCGAATTTGCTTATTTCGAATATGCAAGTGCACTTCCGGGCTATATTAACTTATTGTGATGACTTGCGTTTTTTTTAAGCATTAAATGAATAAGGTATTAAACAGTGACATGTTTTACAAAGAAGACATACATATTTTTGACATTTTTTTAGTTTTAAATTAAATTAATATAATAATATGTCTGGCGTGAAACAAAGTCTACACATCATACACCAAATACAAACTTTCCTAACATCTGAAGAATATGAAACATGAAGGTAAAAGAAGGATCTACTGTAACTCCCAGTATTTATTTGTGAATTTCTGTTGACATATTTAAAGCTGGAATCCTTTTTTGGTCTAAACTAAACAAAACATGACAGATCAGTGTTCATCACGATCTTCTTACCTTAAAAATTCATAATAATAATTTATAATTTAAGATGTTATTTTCGATTTAGCCGGAAATAAAAATGAAAACACATAATAACCTGCAATTTTATGTTTCAAACACACATAGCAGTAGAGAGGCAAAAATTACGGATTCCAGCTTAAAAAAATGTCATGTGTGACGTCACCTGATATAGCGTCTGCAGTGTGCATGCGTGAGGCTGAAACTGCACGTCTGAGAGTGCATGGGCATGCCTGCAGCCAGGCTTTGTTGAGGCCTTAATCTACATAAAACTCTTAAGAAGTTTTTTCTCGCCACAGATGCATTTGGCTCACTTTGTGTATAAAGACACTGTTCACTAGAGCTGCTCTAAAACAACACGTTTTGCGAAATGCACTGTGCAGTGCAATGCATACATAAATGCAAGCGCCAATGTAGAACACTATGAAATATGCAAATAAAACTGAACAATAATTGTTAATTGTAGACATTTTAAACATTCATTAAACTAACTCATGTAAGCTTTTGTGAGACTGTATTGTGCTTGAAAGCCAACACACACTCGTACAGGCTCCTAAAATGTGTCAAAGAATTACATAACTTAAGCGGGACTCGGTTGGCAGCTGGCTGAGTGTTAAAAGCTGCATTAATGTGGATAGAAAATGTCCACTGTACCAAAGAAAATCAGATATTGACAAGCTGTTGCTGCCACCTTGTGGTTAAATCTTTCGCTGTACTGCCATCTTCCCAGGATTCACCCAAGATAAACGTTTTTGGCGTTTGGCGTCAATGACATCAAACCTGGTTTGAGTTTTTCCGCTCTGGTTAGAGGACATTCTGTTCAGCTTGTGCTTTTCTGTGTTTCACACACAGTCAAACGACTCCGGTACACGAAGGTAAGTAAAACACAGGATTTTCATTTAAGCATTTGGGCATAATATTCATGTCTGTCGTCTGTGTCACACTATTTGTTTAATACCTGAATCAGTCAATTATTAGAAAAGTTATATTGTTCAATGCCTGTGATGGGGTTAAAATAAACAAAAATGGTACATAATTAAGGCAAGAAAACATTTGTTTACATGTTCCGGACTGTATGTGTTTTAATCTCTGTGTTTAATTACTGATGTAAGTGATCATATCTAACTTTCCACTGTATTCAGCTTTCCACATACAATACAAATGAAATGTTTGTGCACACTGGGCAGTTTAATAATCTTTAAAATAAAATTTTGCGGCAAATTTGGTCTTAAACTTTTAGGTTTGTGTGCTTGCGAACACTAGATGGAGCCAGGCTGACGTTAAGTAGCTTACTACACTGCTTTTAGTGGCTAATTTGTTGTACACTTCATACATAAGTATGCAAAATAGCAAACAAAAACTCTATTTAAAGGGGAAATGGATTTTATATCCTGTTCATGTGTAGTTTGTTCTTTGCCATTTCACTATAACAGGAAAAATAAACTTCCTGCTTTCCCGAATTTTGGACCAGTCTGGTCATTTTAGTGCATGTTAACAGCTGCAGGGTGTTGAACAGACTGGTAAGCTGGTAAACAAGTGATGCATATTATGGTCTGTTAATATTAAGGGTCAATCGAAAGTTAAAAGTGTTTAGTTAAGCACGATTTAAACTCTTTACTGGCTGCTCACAAGCGCTATACAAAACTTATGAACACTTACACCACCTATTAATGTTAATTGAGTAACTAGTTATACCTTATAAATATAGTTATAGTTAATTTTTAAAAGTTCAGAAATATAAAGCCATAAAAAATTCCTTTTACCAGCATTTTTTAAAAGCTGGCCAGTGCGTGGTACCAGGTATTAACTGTTTTTCCACAGACAATTTTAAAGTTTTTTTTTAACAACAATGTAGCTTGTATACTCGTATTTCCGCAGGACACCAATTATTGAATAGTTGGAACATTTAAGCCAAAAAAGGAAAAGAAAGAAGCAATAAAGAGGTTTCCATTTCTGTCTGAGACACTTGGGTCACTTGCACTTAAGAACTTGTTTCAGTGTTGCCCGGTGCCTGTAATGTGATCTGGTAATACTTCAGGTTTAAACAATCTCTAATTGCTGACTAATAGTGCTGATCCCATTATACTCTTAGAAAAGCACAGGTGTGCTTCAGTAGAGATGGCTTCAGGGCCCAGCAGGTCACTGAATTAACATTCTGAGTGGCTTTTAATGGAAGCAGATGTTAGAGGTAAAGCTTGATAGCAATTTCTTTAGGAAACAGTGCACTTGACAAAATGATCACAAGTACAGCAAATACTGGCCTTTACATAAACCCTCTTCCAGCCGAGCATTCGCCATTAAAATAATGTTTATCTCTATTAAACGTCATTAAAAATAAATAAACATATATTATTTAAGGTTATTTTGTTTCATAGCTAAACAAAGAAATCATTTGTAAATATCTTTGATGCTAACACTAACAAAACAAAAAAAACTCCAGTAAAAGTGAAGTTTTCTGTTTTGTTGACAAGGTTTTAGGAACACAGAAGAGACATATGGTTTCTTTGTTCTTTAATTAAACAAAAATACTATTAACCCGATAATACTGTTAACAATAACAAAAACAATGCCATAAATCAGTATAATGGCGTGGGTAAAATACTCTTCACGACACTCTATTAATTACATTTATTATATAATTAAAACAAATTTAAACTGTGGAGATAAATAATAAACTGTGGCGATGTTTTCTCAATGTTTTCTAAAGAAAATAAAGCCAGTTATTCTCCACCTCCTCTTGCACTGGTGAAGCTTTAATGCTTTTCAATTCTTGGCTTGGACACATATTTCTAAGCCTGGCATTATTCATCATAGACTCATGCCACAGTACCACTGTATAATGCCACGGTATCCCCCACCTCACTGGTGCTCCACTGATAACACACACACTGGACCACTATGGACCTTGGATTGTTGGATTGTTGGTATTTACTTTTTCTAGTTTCACAGGCTGAAAACCATCTAATCCACTTCTTACAGTTCCCAAGCCACAAGCCAACAGCTTTATTCCAATATCCACTTTATTTATTCCAATATCCACTTTATTTAAAAAAAAAAAGAACAACGATTTGTACAAAAAAAGAAAAAAGTTCAGCTCCATACATATCCATAATTTGTAAATAGTCATAATTTCTTATTTTACATAAATAAATATATGCGTAAATCTTGTGATTCATAATACATTTTTCTCTTTATAATGATGCCAAAATGCTTGAATTTTATAGAATGAAAAATTGGCCAACGCAGTGACCTCAACAGAAAGGATTTTTTTCTGCTGTTTGTATTGAGCCAGACCAGTAGTCATATTTGTACTTGTGCTGTATGCATATTAGGTTCAATTTTCTATTCAAAACAAATAGGTTACTAAGGTAATTTATTAGGTAATAATTTTCAGTAATAGCTGGATGTAATACAATTTTAATGTAATTTTATATTAAATCATTTGTTGGGGGTTGTGAGAACGAGTAGAACATTACTGATTTATCAATGATTTTTAGCCCATTTTAAGATCAGAAATTGTCCTTGCAGTCTATTTTAAAACGTTTGATAACTTCACCTTGGTGAGCTATTTAAATCTGCCGAATTTGTAACAACAGTAAAACATCACAGAAAACCAAATGTTTATGTTTGAAAAACACAGAAACACACGTATTTTAGGTGTGCACATTAGATATAGTAATATTACAGCACCAGCCTTACAGGGCCAGTGACAGTTGCTTTTACTGGCCCTAACCACTCTCATATTGGCCCTTGGGCCATCAGGTCATTGAGGCCTGCTTACTGTGTTCATTTTTAAGATATTAAGTGCACAATAGCTGTAAATAACTATAACTCTGTTTGAGTCCAAACTCAAATCAAAATGCCAAATCACATTGTTTTATGAACTAACTGGCCAATCACACTCAACGTGCTTTGTTTCTGTATCAATAAGAGTTTGGCTGGAGCTCATGAGACTACGGCTTTCAGAATCACTCCGAGTTCAACTGTTGACACGATACTACATTCAAAAAAGAAAGGAGGTAAAAATAAGGTTCGCATTGAACAATATGATTGTTTTTGCAAATACTAAACAGTAGTTTGAAACCCTGAAATGAGGGATCGTTGCCAAGCCAAACTAACTAAACCTCCTGAGCTACTACAATAGTCCCAATCTAAAACACAAAAGCTGCTGGGCTCCGTGATATAAACAGTCACCAGACATCCTGCACTGTTAAAAAAAAGGTTAAAAAACGGTACACAACTGAGTTACTGATGAGAAATGATTAGATGTAATCAAAATGCATACAAGACAATTGGAGACAATTATTGCATGACCCGGTTAGTTTTGCACCTGGAGATATGAGCTGTACTGTATACATCCACATTGTACATTAATACAATTGTATCAAAATTATAATAATGTTGAATGCATATTTTGTCTGCTTTATTTGATTATTTGTTTATTTGTGAATTTGCCAACTACCTACAGAAGAAAGCACAAGATCAAGTATACTTTCCATTTTCTCTTTCTCCACATCTTTATTTGATTATAAATATAAGATCTTAGACTTCTAACCAGACAAATATGAAAGAAGAAAAGACTTGCTTTCAGTTGAACCATGTAGTAACGTCTCAAGTCGGGCAATGCAGTAAAATACATAAACAGTTTATACTCTATACTCTCTCTCAATAAAAGAAAATGGCAACCAATTATTCCACCCAGTTCTGTGGATCTGAGGGAAAGAAATTCCAAGGCGAGTTCATTCGGTGAGGAAGAGGTGTGTGCGTGTGTAAGCGGGACTGGATTTGATTCCCGGGCTTTCAGTATGTCCATAGATCTGAAGTGTTGTCTGCCCAGAATCCACAACTTGTCCATGACTTGTTTATTCACCTCTGGTATGGAATAGCTGGAAAAGAATCACAGAACAGCATGATTGAGTTCCTTCATAAATGTCAGAAAAACTATTTAGATGGTAAATATATTGAGGGCTTTCTGATGGCAGTTGGAACCAGAATGATATATCGTTAGTCTGATGTATGATGGCTTGTACTGATTGGTTTAGATTTATTTCTCATCGCATATAAAAAAAGGAGAACACTTTACAAAAAGGTTAAAACATTCGTTTGTGCAATGAAATAACAATGACAAATGTTTTTACAGCATTTTTAAACTTGGTTATTTTAAATATTTACATACACTAGAATTTGTTTTGTTCACTTTTTACATTCACATTCAGTTATTTATAACAGGTTAAAATTAGTTATTGTATTCTGTGTAACAATGAACAAAAGTATATTTGTAAATAAACCAAGAATAAGGAATGCTGTAATATTCATTTAGTCTGTGAAACCAGATGCATTCATTAAACCAACTGAATCAAATTGTAAAGTGTTAGAGCAAAAGACAAATATTGTTAATGTAAATACTGCAAGTAGCGTTTCCTATTAGGAGTCAATAAATGTTTATGGGAACTGCAGAGGGTTAATTTAGCTGTAATAGAAAATGTCTGTTGAGGCCCTTAGGCCATAAGACTGACATTTCCCACTGTTGCGGTCAAGGTTTGAGACTAGTAAAGTACAGCATCCATTCTGACTGTCTGAAACACCTAATATCTTCCACCGTCTTCTCTCGAGAAACATAACGATGGGCGTTTCATATGACCTCACGGCACTAAAACTCCATGATGTCACTTTGTTGGATATAGGACACAATACGCTTCACTGTTTAGATGTTGCCCTTCCCATGAGCATCCTTATTATACACACCATTAATCGACTGAAGAACAGACTGATGTAGAACGAGATAAAACAACCATAATCAAATACACTGAGAAGGGCAGAACGGCGAGCTGCGCATTCGTAATGCAATGTAGCTGATTGATTAAAAATGTCTTTTTGTTCTCCGCTGTGGAATTGCTAACTATAGACTCATTAAACATCCCATGAGTGATTGTTAAACAGATTTCCTGATGCTCTATTTATAGCCGCAGCGCCACATAAACCCGTTTTTCCCACAAGTCTTCTCTCACAGCCACATGGTCCCGCTGTAAAAGTCTCAGAACACCCCCTGCACGGAGCTCTGTGGATGAAAACTCAAATGCTCACAGCACTAATCACTAAGTGACCATTCCCAGCAGCTGAAGGAGGGGGTCAGGCACAGGGCAACTGGGCATGGGAAAAATGCAACAATTATATCATTTCCTGCTCTGCCTTCGGTATGAAAAAATGGAGAGCATTTACTGCTGGGTGGAGCCATTGAGTTAATGTTTGTAGTTTTAGGCTCTTCCCTTGAACTGCTTGAGCAATGGGTGTCTATACAACCGCTAGTAGTTATTTTCATTAAAATGAAGACGATTGTAATTATGATTCATTACGATTATTCAATTATGATAGATTGATGTGATAAAAAAAGTTTTGACCAAGGCATTAAAAGTTTTAAAAGACAATCTATTTGACAAACAGGCTCTTACCGGGATAAGTTGTCATGATATTTTAATCTCAGATAAATTGGAAGTTTGTTTATGAATTTATTTGACAGTGTGGAATTAAGTTTATAAATGAATAAGCTACTATGTGGTTGTAACTTTTATTCAGTAGCTCATTAGAGATATAGCACCACTTCCAGTTTAACAACAAACGCTTTGCATTGGTGAGTCTATATTATCTTGTTCTGGATGTGTTTGGCTCTAACACACCTGCCTGTGATTTTTAACAGAATGTGGAGACTTTGATTAGCTGCTTCAGGTGTGTTTGATTATAGCTGGACATGAACTCTGCAGGAAGGTGGACCTCAGGAGCTTTCCTGGTTTAAACAATTAAAGGCTTTAATGGAAAAGGCCTGCGGAATGTTTGGATAATGAACTCTTGAAAGGGAGTAATTGGTGTCAGGTGTTCCAGTACGTTCAGGTGTAGCCCGGCCTGCCATAAACACAAATGCTGAATATTAATTATCTCCTGTTCGCAAGAAATGTGAACCCATCAAAATATTTCAAAGAACCTGAGATTAAAACAACACTGGAATGTGGAAATAAATGACTCTTCGTTTCACTAATAGAGCATTAAAGAGAAGAATGTTCTTAAAACACAAGACAAAAGTGCAGGTTTTAGATATTGAAAATGTAGTGCTTTTGTATTTTGAGAGGTATGTAGTGCTGTGCTGTTTCTGCCTCAAACAACTATTGATTTTAAAGCACATAAAAATATTTTTTTAAAGAACAGAAAAATGCTGGAAGTGAACCCAAACCGTTTTGAACGGACGATTTTTGATACTGTAGCTCTTTTGTAGATGTGATCAGTAGCCACAGGAAGTTTTCAGCTGAGGTTACCACTGATAAAGAACACAGCTCCACTTACTAAATATAAGAGACTAAATCTATTCTTGTTTCATCAATGAGATTGTTTATAAGCCAGTTACTCAACAACACTACCACTGTAAAATGTTGTGTGTATGTATTCCGGTAGATCATTATTTAAATGTATTTGTTGCTCTGGTGAAGATAAGATGACAATTCAGATGGTCTGGATTCCACACGGGTTTATCAGCTATATAATTTTTTTGTGTTATTACAAATAATGTATTTTATTTCTATGAAAAATTGTGCCATAGTCCGTATTAGGGTTGTATTACCAAGCAAATCCATGTAGAGCTTTAATTTGCCTGTCATTGACATATTGTTCCCATCAATAACTAAATGAAGATCAGCGCTAACTCATACAAACCTTCACAACCTCCACCCTGATCTTCACAGAAGGATTGAATGAGCCCACACCCACTCTTTTCCGGACTTTTCCATTGCGCCAATCATTCTCTCCCTCTCTCTCTCTTTCTCCTGTCAATTGATCATTCGCTAACTCATTTATGGACATTATTTATTTCACAATACTGAATTGAAGACATTCCACAAACCACGTAACCACCCAGATTAGAGTCAAGGATCAGGCTGACTTGTGTTTTGTAGATGACTTTGAACAATGACTAACCAGAAGTCGATTATACACCTCTAATGTTGGAGTAAAAGGCATCTTCGTGTCAAACCCAACAGAACAATTATCTGGCAGTTTCTAGAAGAATCAATTTACACTCAGCGGTCCTGACTACAAAATGTAGTGTGCCAGTAAACTAAAGCTTTCAACTGCAGCCCAAGATGAAAGGTGTAACCGTAAAAGCTTGAGGTAATGACAGACTGGTCTGACTTTTACATCAATGTCAATTTTTTAACTCCCATAATTCACACACACCCTGATTTTTTTCATATCCAACGTTTTCATGTCATGTGTTTGTTACCCATGAGTCAGAGCGCGGAGGGCAGAGACGCGGTGAGCTATTTGGATAAATGTATCGTTTGAATACCGCTATGAAACCATTTATTTAATTTGGCACGAACAAGGGGCGGAATTGCGTGCCCTCGACGAGTGAGGTAAGAACTGTTGTGACAAGGTACTGATGCCAGATCCATTGTGCTCGCAAACCCAATTATTATTTCTGTTGCAGTGAAATGTAGAACGGTCCAACAGCGAGTCTAAGACATACGAATATTTTTCTACTGGGAAAATACATTTTTAGAAAAGTGGTTGGTAGTCACTAGTCATGAAAACGGCACATAAAAAAAAGTAAATAAATGTTGTAGTATTTCTGTAAACATGTCACAGTTCGATTTGTGTCGTATTAAAGTTAATGACTGCATCTAAACAACAGTGCATTTATCTGGGAGGTTTTGTTACTGTTTTTCTTTCTCTTAATAAATAATGGCCACTGGGAGGCTTCGTAGTTCTTTGGACTTTCTTTTGTCCCTAATATATGCTTATAAAAACTGTGTCCAATGGGCAGAAAAGTTTTTGTTTGAGAACCGTGTACAGCTAGAACGACCAGCACGATATCCTCAAATGGCTCTTCTGTTTCTTTTCTGTGGGCTAGTTTGAGAGAGGACAAGTGGGTTTTTTTATCCCCTTCCTCCCTTGGCCTTCTTAGTCTTTTCAATGTCACACAAAAGCTGTGATAATCAAGGCTCAATTTCCCTCTTTTTCTCCATGAGTTTGGTCTGAATTTATTACGATGCCAGAGACTTACTCTTTGATGTCATTAAATCCATGAGGGAGTTCATTTTCTCTCAAAGCACTTTATCAAAGCACTTCAGATGCGTCCTCAAGCTTTCTCGCACAGAAGCTCTCTACCAGAGGGCTGTTCACCACAGACGCACTGTGTCCTTCCTGCAGGCCCTATAGGAGTGTGCTGCAGTGGCTGTGTGGCGCTTTATAACCCAGAGAAGCAGATGGGTCAGGGGATGTTTTTTAAAAAAAATCCTGTTGCTTTTATTTATTTGAATTTATTGCAGTTACAATGGGAATACTTTATTGCAGATTAATTATAAAAAAGTAAACATTTTTAAGTAATAAAAGCACTTTTAAATAATACAATTATATTATTTTAATGAACTTTTAATTTAATAGGGTGTTTAGCCTAAGCCAGTAGTAATATTTGAGGCGGTTTGTGTTTTATTTAAGGATACACTTTTTATATGCTGGCCATTTTTTGTTCCTGGAACAGTGAAACATTTTTATTAGTATCCAAAGCCCAAAGTTGGTTAGGAAACAGTCACCTGCATGGTGCAAAACTTTGAGGGTCATCTTACGTTTTGTTATTCAAATACCATCATAAATGAATTACCAGTAACTTCAAAAACTCGAGTGAAGATCTACGACATGTCATTTGCAATCATTTTACCTCTGAAGGCTGAAAGATTACCCACAATTCATTATGAATATTCATCTGCTTAATTTATTCAGATTCATTCCTGAGTGTGCTTCTGAACGGGGCACAATTGAGAGGCAGATTCAAATCAAGTCTTGTCGCAATGTCATTTCATATTTGAAAAGAAGGAGAGATGGTCATTTAACGCACAAATAAAGCACAGACTAATTAAATCAGACAAGGACAATGAGTTGTGATACTTAAACTCGGATAAAACAGAGAAACTATGAACATCTCGGCAGGGTCCGTGATAAGCCCATATTGGACTGAATGGTCAATTCAGTACTACCAAATGAGGTCTCCGTAGGTTATCTTGGATAAATTACTTTGCCCTGGTGACACAAACAATACCGGACCGCCAAAACGGTCATACAGGCCATTGTCTGCACTGGAGCGCAACCTTTCTGTCTGCGATGCGTGACCTGAAACGGGACTTCAGTCATTTGAGTTAGGCAGTTTAATAGACAAGTGAAATCTCCAAAGTTTGTGTTGCGAGGCAAAGGCACCGAGCGGGTTTTCTTTATGTGTGTATTTATATTCCTACTTAAAACAAATTTGTGTCCTCCCATGTGGCATGACTTCTAAGACCCAGAAGATGAGATGCATCTGTACTCTAAATAAGGCTCCTTGAGGGCGCGATGATTCTCTGCATGGAGCAAAAACACAGTGGCTTCTATCCAAACGCTAACGCAAGACAGTTATGCAGTATTCCCCTTTCTTCACACACTGCACCAAACAGCACACTAGAAATGAAGAACCGGCTTAAGATCAACACTCTTATTGAAATCAAATAAGTTATTGTTCTGCTTAGGGTACTTGTTTGTTTCAACGAGGGCTCTGCAGTACAAACAAACGAGAAAAGCAAAGAAATCCCCCCAAAACAAATGTACAGCTATGATGAAAAGTATTTTGATTAATGAGACCTCCACATACCCCACAGCTATTGAGTGGCATCAGTTAGTACTGCATGGGGCTGCTCTTGTTGACACAATTTCATTGTCTCGTGGGCCCCTGCGTTGGTTGCATTGGTTTAAATGCAGTTAGCCAGCTGTTGGCTAGCAGTGTTCCAGCACTGTATTTTGTTGTTGATAACAACACTGGGGATTTGTTTACGTGGTCCATTAAAGCTGACGGCACCTGCCAGTCACTGCTGTTAATAATAATCTTAAAAATCGCAAGAGAGTGTTTTGTAGCTCAGTTGTTTCTCCCATTAAAAGAAGACTTTTGCTTAATCTGTTGAGATCTCTTCTGAAACTTTAGGAGGCATTTTTGAGATCACTGGGGTCCGTAGCTGAATTGGTAGAGCATTGCGTTAGCAGCGCAGAGGTTGCGGGTTCGATTCCCAAGTGATGCATGTACTGATAAAAGCGTCTGCCAAATGCATAAATGTAATGTCTGTTTCCCAGGAGAAAAATGTGAGAAACTGACTTCTAGAGTCTTATAAGATATGTCAATGCAAACATGAGATTTTTACAAGAAAAAATCTGAGATGCTCTTTACTATTACTGCATGTTAACAATTGCTTATTTCTATTTTAGTAGTTTCTGTAGCTCAGGTCTCCTGATCAATCAATGAGTCTCAAGAATAAGATGACAGACTTCTCTCATCGCTCCTAATAACATCAAACAGAGATGTGATTAAAGGAGTGATTTTTGAGGAACTGTAATGCTTTGGCACACATCCTGTAAGTGTTTCCACAGCTCTTTGGGATTTCACTAGAGGCTATAATGGCCTGTGGGGATATTCTGACACATAAAAATCATATTGTTATGGCACTCAGAAATCTGCCAAAATCTTCAAGATGTCGCTCAAGTTGTTTTTATTCCTGCCTCTTCTTCTCCTTTCTCTGCTGGAAACCCCGTGATTAGAGGAAACCCAAACACATCGATCCAAACCAGAACAAAATGGTTATTGTAGGGCTCTGTATTGAAAATCGGGTTTACATGGTGGAGCGTTGTCTATAAAAGTCATAAAAACAAAGGGGGGATGTGGCTCCCACAGCGCTTGGACATTAGCGCAGGAAATGGAACAAGGTCAGAAAATTAAAAGTGCAATTTTCCGGTTCTCATTTTCTTAATTCATTGCAGCTTAAGCTGTTCACCACTAAGGCTGGTCGGAAGGAAGGAAGGGGTTTTGGCTTCGGCCAGTGGTCTCTTAGCAATAGCACAAATCCGTTCAAACCAACGTGCTGGTGTCCTTGTGGCATCCCCCTTTTTTGAAGAATGAAAGCTTCAAGTTGTAGATGAACACACAATAGACCGTGTTAGTTTAGAGCTGCTACTGCTGAGAAACTGACAATAACAGCAAGTGTTGAGTTACAATAAACTCAAAGGATGACTGTGACATTGAGGGTCTTATTTGTTCAGTGCTGAACTTCCTCATTATGACTGTGTTAACATGCCTTGTTTACTTATTATGTGAAAAGCAATTTAATATAAAAAATATATCTAAAATAAAGGCAGAGGTCAGCAATGTCAATATTACATCAATCTTTATACATTTTCTTATATAGGATCTTATTCTTTCTTAATCTTAATATTGAATAAAACCCAAAGAAATGAGAGAGATACAGAAACAACTGTGTCATTTCTATGTAGTGTTTATGGATAGAAAAATTCTTGCATTTGGATACAGCCGGCGATCGTTGCTTCAGAGGCACAATTTCCATATATGTGCACATTAAATGAAGTGTACATTATCCTCAATTACATACGCCTTTTAAACATTTGGAAACATAATAAAGTGAGTATTTATAAGAGAAGTATCAAATTCACTGAAACAGTGAACAGTTTAATCACCCTCTGAACATTTAGGCCATGTTTACACAGGAAAGCCACTGAGGTTTAAAACTTATACGCTAACTTAGTCAGAGCATGAAATCTCTGCACTTTTTGGTATCCTCACTCTCCTGGAGTACTTATCGTTATTTAGCTTTGTTAGACCTTTTAGGATTCTTTTGGATAGATTTTCAAACTATTGTCTTTTAGATTAGTTATTTTAAAGATCATTTTAAATATCATGTTACAGCATGTATGATTAAAAACCCAAAACGTCTCTCATCTGTGTGTACTGTACACCTGTGTTATCATCTTACAGAGCATTAGATAAATACGGTATATAGTTCTGGCATAATTACCTTTTTCAGACTTTTTTCAGAGTTTCAGACTTGCTTGTACTCTCATGTTAATGCATCGTCTGTGAGATGTCAAAAATGTTACATTGCTTTTCATCCAGCTCTTTAGTTTCACTCCTGCTTTATTTTTTCCAGAAAACAGAGGGAGACCCGGTTGATGTCAGATATAAGTCTTATTATGATAAACAACCCCAAAGCTCAGATATATTGGAATCTTTTACATCTAACAACCCACAACATCATTGAACTGTAATATAACTCTCTGATACCCACTTGATTAATGACCCCCCTTCCATCTGATGCTTGTATAGATGTAGTAGTTTCTTCCTGTACTAGTCAACTAAATTAAGAAAGGGCTCTTATCAGCAGCTATCAAGATTTCCACTCTTAAAAGACCCCCCAACTTCACTAACGTGTTACACATGGCACACATGTTTGCTATTACAGCCATTTTCCTAAGCCGCACACTTCTGCGCTCCTGCAAATGAGAGGTTCACAGCCCCGCTCGCCACCGTCGCCTCCGATCCGTAGACTTCCACTGGCAAAAAGTTAGATGGGATGCAGCACTCCAGCCTTCAAATGGTGATTTTATTTCCTCCCCATCTGAAATACATTGAAGGTAATGCAACTTGCGTAGATCAAGCTGTGATACGTTCCTCTCTGAAATAGATGATGGAGCTTTGATGTAGCAGTAGATTGCGTTCGTCTTTGATTGCGTGTTAATGAAACTTTTATTAAGGCATCGCTAAAAATGATACATTTGTGAGGCGTTTTTCTCTGTTATTGAAAATAAGTTTTTCTTTTTTTCTTTTTTTTTGAAAATAAGTTTTTCTGCACAAAGCGATCAGGAATACAATATTAGAATTGTATTTTATTTTTCTTGTTTCCTGAAGCAAATAAAACGTCCAAATAATTTAGTGATACATATGTATATTATAAGAAAAATGTAAATATGTAGAACATGCACATATCCCTGCCCAAGACAAAACGTAACACCACAATAGCTGAAACTTTCCAGTTGCTTACAGCTTGGAGATGAGATGGCTCCTTCTGGCACCCTCCCCTCTGGCAGTGTCTTTGCACACAAGTATCCCAGCTATCCTGTGCCAGCTCTTAAACACAATCCTCCAATGCTACTCTGGGTTTGGCACGAGCCTGAAATTGGGGACCAGAGCTAAATAACTCCAGACTCTCTAAGCATTTAAAGGGCAACATTTCTGATGTACAGAGCAAGAATCTGGGGTCTGTGTTTTCCAACCAGACTGATAAGGCTATTAAAGACGTTTTCGAGGCGCTGTTACTGTTGCAAAATTGAATGTGGCCAGTTAGCAGGAGAAAAAGCAATCCCTTTGTTATTAGGAGGACAGAAGGATTTCTTGAAGCCTTTGGCTCTTTTGTAATCGCAACCAGACTCTGTTTGATTATTATATGTGAGGTATCGAATCGCTGAAATCCCTAAAGTGGCTTATGGTCTTACAGATGACATTTGAGGCTGTGTTGGCCTGTTTGCTATGGTAATTTATGGTCTGCACACCAACAGTTATTTATTGTGGTGATATCTGTTACATACATAACAGGGATGAGGCAGTTAAAAGTATATATCGTTGCCCCAATAACCATAAAACCCCTGAATAAATATTTTACCTGATGTAATTGCACAGCTGAAGTACTTGGTGGTTTGGAGAAAACTCTTTAATGTGACTTACTGTAGTGTTTTAATATTACATGTGAGTACAGTAATGTAACTGTTTAGCAGTAGGACATGGGATGTGGCTCAATCCTTAGATCAGCTGTAAATACACACTGATATTACTTTAATACAAAATATAATGCATGTAAATATGTAAATGTATGTAAATAAAAAACGAAGGAGTGTCCCAAAAACCTTCCCTTATGTGTGGAATTACTTTCAGCATTCAAATTCACATTCACACAGTAAACTAATTCACGGTATAAGTCTATGAGACATAATTTTTACTGACATAATCCTACTGTGAACTAAACCAAACTGACAGTAAGGTTTATGGCTTTATTTAGAGGCAAGAATGAGTTTGTGAATTATATTTGTGAGGAGTTCTACAGTGGCAGAAATTCCCCTTTAGAACAGGCGTTCGATTCAGTGCTGTGCATGTGATCTGGCCCCTGCCACACAATACTGTCCCTGAGGGCATGTAAAGAGTCATTATTCAGTCATGTTCAAAATGACAGACAACACAGCGATGCACCGGGGTGAAAAGTCGTGACTCTCTCAACCCCGTCCCAGCAAGACACCATGTTAGTCACATGACACGAGGAGGTTATCTTAGGTTTAATAGGCCTGTGCTGTCGGCATATTAATCATTTAAACAGGCTGAATTCAACACATTCAAGTCGCTTAAATCAGTTCTTTAGTTTGTTTAGTGATGTGTGTGTAACTACCGTATTTTCTTGTATCACAGTTTAATATGCAGAATCAACTATATGTTATTGATAGATTGATTTACTCAAAACGAGTAAATGCTGTGGCTCAATCAAAACATTGCTTTGTTTGTTCCAGACCCACCTGATAAAGGAATATCAGCTCAACCAGTGGCATAAGTTTGGGGCGGGACTATCTGTTTGACCGACCAATGGAAGACAGGAACCGTTTGGAAACATGACAAAAGTTACTATTTTTTTACAATTCTGTTTCTCACATACATTAGTTGTAATTATAAACAAAGATTAAATAAAGTGTTTTAAAAACAACTTATCATGACTACCAATTTCTTCCAGGTATTCTTGATATGCAGTATAACATCAAAAAGCAAAGAAGGAGGCAAGAGTAAAACTTTTGCGGCAAACACATCTCAGCACTCTGCCCAGATGGCGCACATCGGATGTGGGGGACCCACCAATAAATAAATTTCCACATTTAAACTACGGAAGAGGGAAGAAGTGTCGATCAAAGAGCCAGATCTGTGAGACAGGTACCAATTTACTCTCGGGATCAAATATTTACCATGAAGCTAGTCCTGCCTTTGTGTGCCTTTCATATTCCAGACAGTTTAAGGCAAGCCTGTCTTTGATCATGCTGATAAGTCATGGTGTATGCCAACACACGCATGCACATTCTAACACGCTATGCCACACACACATGCACGCACGCGCTAACGCATGCTAAAATGCAGTCAGCACCACATGTGTAGCCAATTAGCAGCAGAGTGTTTATGGGGGATCCAGATGAGTTTCAAACAGGGCGCGCTGCTCGGCCGACTTTGATGGCTTACAGCTTTAACCTGCTCTCATCACGCTGCAGAGTAAAAATGGATGGAAATGTTGTTGAAACGTTTTCTATGGTTTAAGGGTCTTTGGAGAAGGCGTGGGCTGAGCAGGCTAAAGATGCCACTGCATGCCAATTCCTGCAGTCATATGTGTTTCGACATGGAGCTTGATGTCGATTATACCAGAAAAAAAAAAAGTTACTTTTTGTCTATTTAAGTATTTTCACAAGCACCTTCCGTTTCCTGCCTGTATCTCTCTTGAGCAAATAATGATAAGAAAACTCACCTCTCTAGCTTGTTCAGAAGATAATATATCTTGGTATATGTGGCAACTAATAATGCACTACATTAAAAACAAGCTTTAGTGATTGATTCCATATCTGACACAATCCTGTGATATTGTAGAGCTTTAATGGTCGTTAACACACCGTTTTTATTACCCTCCCTCTTCTTTGTAGGGTTGATGGTTTCTACAGGATACAGGGATTACGATCCTGCGTGGCAGCAGTCAGATTACAGGACAATACCCTAATCCTCATAGACATTTAAAAGTTTATCAGAGTTTCTCACTTTGTCTACATAAATCTGGGCTCTTTAATCAGATAAAGGCAGAGTTTTATTTTATACGATGGCTGACATGTAGCAGCAAAAGCGGTGGAGAGGAGCCACCTTCTTATCCCAGGTTCATGTCTTGTACATCTGTCTGGTCTGTTGTGGTGAGATATTTCTGTCATTTTTTCTGAGGGTTGTAATGAGCCAGATGAGCTGACTATGGGAATAGTTCAGCCAAAAATATAATTTTACCATAATTTACTCACCTTCATGTCATTTTAAACCTGTATGACTTTTTTGCTTCTGAGAACACAAAAAAAGATGCTTTGAAGTAATTGGTAACCAAACAACAGTGGCACCCATTGACTTTTATTGTATGGAAACAAAACCACAGAAACATTTCTCAAAATATCTTCTTCTGTGTTCCACAGAAAAGAAAATATGTTTGAAACGACATGAGGTTGAGAAAATAATGGAAAAAATTTCAATCTCTTTACATTTTTTGTATGCTAATGTAAGTGGCAATGCGTAGCATCTTAAATTACCCAAGAACTGCCCACTCAGACAGGACAGCCATCTGACAGACATGTGATGTGTTCAATCACAGTTTATTTAGTTTTTATGTGCTGTATGGTGGAGACAGAAGCAGATGAGAGACAGAAACCACAATAATAGACTGTTTAATAATGTGTAAATCCACAAGAGTAAGTTTAAGTACAATAAAAACCTGTGTGTACAATAAACCCCTTGCTTGAGAAGTTGCACTGCAAATCAGCCAATCAGATCAAGAAAGACTTTCCAAGTTTTGCATGTAATATCAGACGTCTGTAGGACTGTAGACCATCTGTGGGTGTTACATCTGAGGCTGAAACTAGAGAGAAGACTGAACCAAACAGCTAAATCTAGCATTAAAAAGTTTGTATTCCATGTAAAATTCTACAATAGTTAATTCTTGTGAAAGAGTCATGACAGATCAAATTGTGCTTTTCATGTCAAAATTGGCGTATGTCCGCCATGTCTATAGTAAAGCTATTCACCTCAACACAAGAATAGAACTGCACATTAATATGATATGCACATATTTTATGTACTGTGTGTATTTGATGCCCAGGAGATCTCATTTGGTGGCCTTCTCCACTGATCCAGAGACAGAGACTGTTTTCAGAGACTGACTCGCATTCTTCAGATCAGTCCCTCCAAATGGACTTTGATGTCCGTCTCTCACAAGGAGATACAGAGGCTGCCGAGCTCAGGGACAATGTTCTGGACCTGAATGGTCCTTAAAAAAATCTCTAAAAGAACTTCTTTAAATTGAGTTAGAGATAATAAGAAAAGCTTTGTAAATTTCAGACAGGGAATGACAGGATATTAGGAAAACACAGTATATGCAGGAGGATGTTAATTAGAAAAAAAAAACACAATTTACAAATCAAACAAAATTTCACAGACATGTCTTCTCCTAACATGTTCCTCATCCTGACACAATGGTCAAAAATCCGCAAGATTTTAGCTGGCGTCATGAAGGGTGTACGGCGCGCCCGGTCCCACGGAGCAGAGCCTGGAAGATACGTAAGCCTCTCGGCCCGGTATGCACTCAGAGGGCAGTCATGGCACAGCTCCACGGATTCAAACACGCAGGGTAAATATTTGCTTCTCTTTGGTAGGCCGCCTTCACAGAGGTCAGTCGTCTGGGATTCCCTTGGCATCTGCCACTCTTTGTTGTTACAGTTGGCATTTTTGGCACAGGAAAGGTGGTGGAGCTAGAATACAGTCACCTGGAGAACAGAGAGAGAGACTTAGAAGCAGAGCGGAAACATTGAAGCTGGCAATCATACAACTGTTCCATTTGAAATTTAAACCCCTTGTACACAGCCCGTAAAAATGCAGGAAATGGAGAAGAATGTGTTTTGTCACTAGGTGACTTCTTTCTTGTTTTTAAAGTCTTTTATGTGGAAACGCATCGTGAGGGTTCAAGAGTATAAACTGCTCGTTGTTTCTCACGGTGCAGCTATAAAAGCATCATCTCTCCATCTCTCATCAAAGTGATCTAATCTCTATCACTGCAATGAATTCATAATCATTTATTCCTCCCAATCGTATATAATATCCACTCACATAAGAAAGTGAAAGGAAATCGCTCTCCCACCCACTTTTGGGTCAGTCCCCTCTGATCATCTGATTGTTTGCTGTATCGGCCTGTAGATGGTGCTGTGTTCCACAGATCTCCCACTCATCCTTCTATCATCTCTCTACAATGAGTCCATTGTTTTCATATCCTGTCTTACCTCCTTTACCCAAGATCCCCCACTGCTCACTTCTGTGACTCCTCTCTCTCTCCCTCTACAACC
>JAZGTK010005336.1:0-22668 GCA_036877625.1 Ambastaia sidthimunki
CACTTTTTTTCACTTTTTTCTAACACATGAACGCTAGCGTGACGGATGAAGCCATTGCTAATGAACGACACATTAGCACCAGCGGTCGGCCGGGCAACTTATGATGTTCGCTGCCATGCCAAAACCAGATTGACTCAAGAAAATAACAACAACAACAAAGACCAATGAGATGTGCAGGTACCAAGCCGACACTGGATGGGAGCAGTGAGGGGGTGGAGCTTCCAGGTGGTGGAACAAAGAGGCGGGGCCATGACACGAGGGGGAGGAGCATAACCAGGTGTTCCAAGACCTTACTTGCTGGTACAGTTGGGGCCTCGGCGCCGAGTTCTCAATCACAGTGTGAATCATGAAGATTATTGGCTCATTCTCCTTCATCTAGTACATGAGGATGAGGAGCAACAGCCATTATCAGAGCACGGCAATGCTGCGGGTTTGTACAGTTTGTACAGTGATATTTGTAAATGGAAACGGTCTTTTGTTTGCCAGACAGAATAATGAATGCACACTTTAGTAGAACGATAAAATATAAAAATGCAATAAATGATTTCTTGGTCGTGTCAAGAAAAACATGTTTGCGTGTTACTCAGGTTTAACCTTTTTACAACAATTAGTGGAGACGAAAGCAAAATCTTTTCCTGACCCCATTAAAACATCCAAATGTCTTCCAGGAAGAGATTTAAATGAGACAGCGACAGTGTTTACTGGAAAGAACATTATTACAGTATTCCAGTTATACAATCAGAAAAATGGGAATGAATCTGATTATTAGTCTAGTACTTAAACGAAACATCAGATCATAACTGAAGATTAATCGTCTGTTTTAGTTTTCCAAGTTCTACAAACCAAACGTCCAGACTTGTAAAATTGAACTGATATTTTAAGGACACCATCTGAATTTAACAGATTTCTAAAGCTATTAAAAATACTGAACTGTTACTGTACTGTGGGTCACATGACAGAGAAAAGTTTAATCTGTCATGTAATAAAAATCAGAGAACGAGAGACATCAAGTGAGTGTGTGAGTGAGAGACAGGAAGTGAGAAACAGGAAGTGAGAAACAGGAAAGGCCCTCACCTGACTGTCCAAGTACATGAGATTCCTCTGTAGGTGATGGGAAAGAATTTCACTCTAGAGAGGCCGGAGGAGAGAAAACGAGACGAGAACAGTGAGAAAACGTGAGACACAGAGAGACGCTGTGGGAGATAAAGGCATTCAGAGGTTGGGAGGTGCAAACAAACTATACAAGCAAAGTCCAAAACCAGCACGAAACTCACGTTTGGCTGCAAAGCTTCTGAAAAACCCATGCAGTTCTACAGAACTATAGGGATGTTAAAAGTGCTGAGCAAGAATACATGCGTGTAATACATGCATTCACCCCAGAACACAAAAAATAGGAAAAAAAATGTTTTTTGCATTTTAGAAACTGACGTACTGGTAAAAATTCACTTTTCGAAACAAGCAAACCAGAAACAAAAAACTAAATGCGTATAAATGTCAACCAGGAAAAATGTAAATAAAAAATAAAAAACTCCAGACAGCCGAGAAATGCTCTCGCATGTGCAAACAGATCATGTTGTCAAAACTCTGTTGCTACGTTCATGCAACAAAACATGATCAGAACCTAGAGTGTTAGCAAAACATTGTGCTAAATCTTAACGCCAAACGTATTTTCAACATCAAGCATGCAGCAGCGGAAAAAAAACACTAAACTAGGAAATAAAGGGCGGGTGGTTGCAGGTGGGGTTGCTGGGTGGGCTTGGGTGGGGTGACTGCAAACTAAGAAGCCCTGTACGCAGGACAGCGGATGCACAGGACTGCACACACGCGACCCGGCTGACCTTTGGGTTGGCGGCGTCGAGGTTTAGTTGCATGAGCTGTGCGAGCGTGTGCTCGCGGAGGCTGTTGAGCTCCGCCTGCTGCCGGCGCAGTTTGATGAGCAGCAGGGTGAGTTCCTCCGGCTGCAGCGGGGGGGACAGGAGCAGTGTTAGTGTGGGGGGCACGGGGGGCTACGGGAACATGGATGGTGTGGTGTTTAGAGGAAGTTTGTTTGGTCTAATTCTGGTGTTTTGGCATCTTATCTTCAAACATGGCCAATTTCAATAATCACAAAACTGAAAGAAATGTTTTTGTCTTTGGAAGGTATTGTGTTTTTATTTCATCTTTTCAAGAGTTTAAGTAGAAAATAATGAGAAAGCAAGAGGGTAAACTGCTACTGCAGGGAAAATGAAGTGGTTACCAACCTAAATAAAATGATTCATTTACAAAATCGAATTTCATGCACTGTAACAAATACATATTATTTCGTTAAGTGACCGGAGGCTGTTTTATTGAAACCTTGGTAAAGACTGAGGAGACTCAAGCATTTCTAACCATTTCATTTTGTGTTATTAAAATAAAAAACAAAAGACATTAATAGAAGAAACTTAATATGAAGACCTTAAATCATTAAACCTCAAAACCCTAAAAGTATTAAAATAATGTTGGTTTAGTAACAGCAGCTCTCAATATTAGCAACAAACACACAGTCAGCTGTTTAAAGCATTAAACTCAATGGAGGGCTGTAAGACCCTTTAACCACTGATTGTGTTTAGATAAAAAGGCAGAAATATGAGTCTATAAGGCTACACGTGTGTATGGCAGTACAGGCCTTGTTAGACATTTTGTTTAATGTTGTTTTTTGTCTTGTCAGCGTTTGGTTCTCTGAACGACTGACACTGAAGCTTCGCAACAGTAACAATCATTTGAACCGAACGTTCACAACCTCGTTTTATTTAAACCTCCGATTACATCATTATAAACCTCAAATACTCTCATTATAAACATGCTATAAACAAGGCCTCTGCGTTTTTTTTAACGCCTGTAACTTACACGTGCAAAGAGTCTGAGAGGAAAGCAAAGACGTATCAGTGAGGAGACTGTGGATGGAAAACGTACCGTTTTGCCCTGCAGTGACTGCGCAGTGATGCTCTGAGCCGGAGGCACAGGTCTGCGTTCAGGAGGGAAGGAATACTGACAGAAAGAACATGAGAGCGGATGAAAACATCTGACAGAGAGACAACTAAACAGGAAACTTAAATACCTCCACATTTTGTTACTTTTCCTGGTCTGGAAATCAGTTTTGTGTATGATATCCGTGTGTGTGACTCTACCTTAGGGACGTGCGGTCGGTGGCGCCGTTCGAGAGTCACGTCTCCACGGAACACCGGAGAGGAAACTTCCGAGCGGGTGTCCGGGTTGTGTGACCGGTTGGAGAAGGTGTGGTAACCGGCCAGAGATCCGTGGGAAGGGGAGGTGGGGATGGATTCTGCGATCTGGCTCATGGTTTTAGGACTGGGAAGCGTGCCGTACCCAAACCGACCGTGTGCTTGTCTCTGTTGCCACTCGTACAGTTGCCACATGGTGTCGTCCCGCATGGAGCGCCTCTTCTCCGCCGTGGTGGGCTGCAGGGCGCGGTCGTACACCGACCCTGCCACGCTGCAGATGCTGTCCGGTCGCAGCATGTTGCGTGGGAGAGTGCGGTAACCCTCGGGATACCGCGGTACCACCTGCGCCCGGTGGCTGGGCATGTTTCTGGGCAACGTCTGGTAGGATGTGATGCTGGAACGCAGAGACAAAATGCATATATTAAATGCGCTTTAAGTGGCTGTGGATAAAAGCATCTTCTAAATGCATAAATGTAAATGCTAGGCACTTGCATAAGGACAATTATGCTAATGGGGCCCGGCTGCTAATTTCCTGTATGGCTGCAGGCTGACTCATTAGTTTATAATAAAAGAGTTTAGTGTGCTATCTTCACCTTTTTCTGCCTCTGAACAGCTGATCATAAACCAACTCAAATCATTAGTCACTCATCACCTGTCCACCTTCTCCTCAGAGAAATACAGCATGCGGAAAAACATGCATAGACCGGCCTCAGTCCATATAAACCGAAGCCTGTTTTTCAAGCCCACCATTATATGAAAGCTGGCTTGGGATTTGTGGTACGGCACAGGGTTCGAGTGATGGAGTCATTACAGATTCTGCAGCAGACATCAAAGCTTAACATTTCTCCAGAAGCCGGTGAGCTCTCCTCACATTTAGACAAATTTAAAAGACCTGGCACACGCAAGAGCCTGTGGCAGCAAAGTAAAAATCAATCGAGTTACGTCTCTATTTGCTAAAAACAAGAGGTGCTGTGGAGATCTGCTGAGATGTTTCAGTGAGCTTCATATCTGCATAATCGAGCCGTTGGTGAGAAGCCTAAAATACTAGATTGCGAATGGAAAAAAGCTGCATATACTTCACATGGACAACCCCAACTGGACACGTGCAACATTAGACACTACGTTGCATTTAAAACATCTCAAGAGAAAGCAGCGCTCTCAAGACGCAGTTTAAATGCAACGCAAACAAAAAAAAACACTTTGCTGAAAATTTAAAAAGTTTGGTTTGTTGACTGACTAAAACTGACAGGATCTCTTTGTGCACAAGATCACATCCTGTTGATGGTTCGAAAAGAAAGTTTGCGACTGGCCGAGACATGCATTCACACAGCAACTGTCAAAAAAAAACAAAACAGCTGCTGCCTGGAAAATGAGACGTGTACAAATATCGACGCAGGTTTTAGATCTTCAAACGAGAGTCAGGGACGTGCTTCACCGAAACCTTTTGATATTCAGCATTTTAAAAAACACAGCCGTTTTCTTTCCACGCTTGGCCGCTTGACAGCAACTCTGATATACTTTGAGACAAATGTTGGTGGTGGTTGAGCACGAATCTCCATGTTTTATTCATCTGAGGAGAGAAAAGCAGAGCAAACGCACGTCCTCCAGCTACACAGCTAAACGGAGGACGGCACCTGACAGAAATGTGGATCCTACACAACAAACCTCCTCCGCCCGGGCCACCATAAGCCGACGGAGGAACCGAGAGCGGCAGAAGTAAAAATATCTGTTGGGTCATGATAAAGAGCTCAGAGACACAGAGAGAGATGCTGAGGTTTGTTTAAGCAAGATGTGTCAGGGGAGTGTGGGAGAGACGTACCGAGTTCTGCCTGAACTTGGGCCTGATGTGTATGCATCTAGTGTGTAGTTGTCTAGTTTGTGATGGAGATAGACAAGAATATACAAATGTACAGCTAAACAGCAAAATAAAAGTTAAAACTGGTGCTTGTAAACGTTGTACAACTATCACTGTATAATCACTGCAAGCTGTTTTTACCCTATTGTGTGATGCTACAACACAGTGGATCTCAACCGTTTTGACTTCAAGGCCCCACCCACTGTCCACAATGATATTTAAAGCCTAAGATGATGTAAATTTGTTATAAAAATAACCAAAAAATTTTGATTTTCAGTTCTGTTTAGACTTATCTTAATGCTTGTTTTGTCTTATTTTAAATAATTTTTAACATCTTGAGGCCCCCCTGGAAGTTTTTTGAGGCCTGAAATTAGCCTGAAATAAACCACTGAGGTTTACTGAAGGTCCCCACCTCCTGGTGTCATCATCTGGGGCTCGTGTGCGTTGGGTCCGAACCCAGTGCTCCAGCTGCTGCATGGAGTTGGTTCTGCTCAAGGTTCTCTCTGGTTCTGCAGGTTGAGGTGGCACTGTTATCCTCTGGGGTAAGGTGTTGTTTATTTCTCCAGGGCTTCGATCTCCTGCCCGTTCTCCTGATCCATTGACCTGGGGTGGCTTGTACGTAGCAGATCCGCTCTGGAGTTGTCTGGACGAGGACACGGCCGCCACGATGGCCGCCGCCTGAGCAGGCTGGAGTTTGATGCTGTTGATCTTGGTGACGGGCCGCTCTACCGAGCCCTCTTTCTGGAATCCATACTTCTCACCTTCACGTGGAGGTGGAACAGGTTTCTCCAGCTCCTTCGGCTGAGTGTGTTTATCTCCTTCTCGCTGGAGCGTGGAAGGAAACCTGCCGTCCTTCTGCAAGATCTTCTCACCCTCTTTTGGAGGAACATACTTGTCGCCATCTCTCTGAAGCGTGTACTTATCTCCATCCTTGTGTACTGTGTACTTCTGTCCATCCTTCTGTAGTAAATACCTCTCTCCATCTTTGATAACGGCATATTTGTCTCCATCCTTCTGTAGGACATGTTTCTCCACGTCTTTTTGAAGCATGTACCGCTCTCCATCCTTTTGCAGAGCCAGCCTTTGAGGGTCTATTTGCAGGGCGTATCTTCCTCCATCCTTCTGCGCACTAGCTCTGCTCTCTTTGTCTTTCTGAATGGAGGGCTGTTTCTCCAAAGGTTTCTGCTTCTTCTCCTCCTGGCGAAGAGTCTCGCGGTTCCTCTCGTTGTTTTGGATCTCAGGTCGGGTCAGGACTCTGTGATTCAACATGTTGTTCATCTCCTGAGGGCTGCGTGGCTCAACCTTCACCTTCTCAAGCCTGCGAATAACAACAGATTATTAAAAAAAAATCTGTCAACATTTGAAGTTTCAAGAAACATCTCATGCACGCACACACACATCAGTAATCTCTGTGTGGTCCAGTAAAACCAGAAGTTAGTGCTGCTACAACATGCTAAACCATGCGATACTGCAATTAAGTGACGTGTCTTTTAAACCAAACGTGTTTTTCTCCATTTATCCACCAACAGCGTTTTCATGTTTTGAAAGACCATTTCAGTGTCTTTATTCATTTCCATTCACGGCTGTGATGTTGTTTTTCAAACGCAATTTGCGCCTGTGCATTCTTAGTCATGTCTGATTGTGCTGGAAGATGCAGAAAAACATGCGGGCTGAAAAATCGACGCCCGTGATATTCTCAAGCTGACGTGTTGAAAGTACAGCTTTCCTCAAATAAACTTCAGTGCAGGAAAACAACAAAAGACAAATGTGCTGTTATGAGGAACTGCTGTGACTCAGTTTCCTCTGAAGCGTGTTAATAAAGTTAACAAGAGTATAAAAAGCTCGCAAATAAATTTCAATTATATATTTATTTCCACAGACACACACAATATGCAAAATTAAGATCTTAATGAATATTTTCTTGACTCATGATTGGCTCAGTGGTTTTTTTTCTAACTTCTGATTGGCTAACTCTGCACCAATATGAAACAGGTGCAGGTGGTCTTACCTTCTGATTGGGTCTGTGTGGACCAATGCAGCGTCTGTCATAACCTTCATCCATGACTCCATATCTTTGGCTGTGTCCGTGCTGAAATAGTACGTCCGCATGTTTGGATGTGTCGCCTAAGTGTGGGAAACGGAGTAACCTGGAAAAAAAGACCAAAATAACATGAAAACAAGTATATGTACTGGAAGACAGAGCGAAACCCACTAACAAGGGCTGTTTTAAACATCTGGACCACAATTTGTCTATAATGTTCAAACATTTTTCTTATGTAGGCAGCTTACTAGAGTTTGAAATAGAGCTAAGGTCTTGTTGAAAAGGTGTTTTTTGTCTCTGTGCTGATATTTTTAAGTGTATTAACATGATTGTCTGGAATTGTGTAGAATCAGGTCTTACCATATGAGTGACGTTCCAACCAGTAAACATGTTGAAGTTTCAGTTTACAAATCCTCACGGAGGACAAGCCATGACATTGTGAGATAAAAAATAAGATTAAGATACGAGTCAAATACAGAAAAATCTCAGCACAAGGTTTTTGACTAAGCAAATGACTAAAAAACAAAATTCAAAGCCAAAAGTCATTCAAATATTTTTTGGTGGTATTTGACCGCATGCTGAACCTCAGAGCTGAAGTCAGAAAGCTTCTGAAAATGAAGTTATAATGGTTCTACTTCAGCCAAATGCATGACCTTGAAAAGGATGTCATGGTATTTTCCATCATTACAGTTTGGCAGAAATCTGAACTAAATCTGATTAAATTCATAGACAAACTGCCCCCTTATGCTTGGCTGCCACCGTTCTCTGCCCCAGAGAGACTAAATCTGTCTGCAAGAGCTCTTTGGAGATGGAGAACTTATTAGAATCCTCTCTAAATCCATCTGTCAACAGGAAAACTCGAGACAGGTCGACGTTGGGGCCTGGAGAGTGGTGTGTGCTCTGAACAGAGTTTAAATCTATCCTGGCATTATTTCATAACAGCTAAAATGGCCATAAACATCTGATCTTTGAACATAAGTCATGGCTAACTGTAACTTCAAGTCAACTTTGAAATCCAACACAAGATTTCTTCAATAGATTTGTTTAAATTAGCTTTTAGACAGTTGGCATTAGCGAAGGTGGCAGCTAATAACTAATGCCAATCTGCACATATTTTCTTTATCTGAAAACAGACTTTCAGTAAAATGGCTGTAAATTGAAGGTTTGAGGTTTAATAAAGTGTTTCATCTCTGCTTGGCCAGTCCGTCGACTTCTAAATCTTTCTCTTACAAATCACACAGAACATTTGCATAGAACATTTCAGAGTTTTGAATACAGACTCCGACCTTGAAGGCATATTTTCTGCTGATGTGGTCGTCCACAGACAGCATGGAGATGTGGAAACTGGGTAGGAGAATACTTCCCAGAATTCCCTCTTCCTTCTCGTCTGAAGACAGAGAGACACACAAAGCACAGAATGTTAACAACAGTGTTTTCCCAACCTTGCAATGTCATTCCCCTTCAAACAATAAACACCCAACTCCTTCCGTCTCTCTAGACACGTGTGGACTGCTGATGGGGAAACGGTTGGTTGCGCATCAGAGCGTGTCAGTGATGTTGCAACTACTCTGAATATTAGAAGTTTATCACATTTATTGCAGAGTTTAATGCAAAATGGCAACAGTGTTTTCTGTTAAACGCATAGTTCACCCAAAAAGAAACATTTTTCCATCATTTGCTCAACCTCATGTCATTCTAATCCGGTTTGATGTTTTACTTCTGTGGAACACAAAAGAAGATATTTTGAGAAATGTCTCAGTGGTTTTGTGTCCATACAATGGAGGTCAATGGGTGCCAGGGTTGTTTGGTTACCAACGTACTTCAGAATATCTTCTTTTGTGTTTCTCAAAACCAAAAATAAACCATACAGGTCTGGAGTGACATGAGAATGAATAAATGATGGAAGAATTTCCATTTTTGAATAAGTCAGTTTTTTAATATTACCATATATTGCCAAAAAAAGCAGAGAGTAATTTCATATGAACCTAAAAACATGCTTTGATGAATCTCACAAATTTAATTACATACACAATTTATTACTTCATAATTTCCAAAAAGTTTCTTCATAACTTTTCAAATGTTTCTGTAGCTTTAGCATAAATATGACAACTTTATGTTGTCATATTTATTGTCGGTTTATTATAACAATGATGCATCACATGACGTAACCGTCTTTTAAAAGTTACACGGAGCAAGTTTTGTGTCTGCAGCTGTTTGCAGGCCTCCCACACTGACAGTGATGCTCAGATCTCTGAAGCTACGTTCAGACCTCCAGCGAGATGTTACTGCTGAAAAAACCCACCAGCGACTGGCAGCCCACCACCTCGCTGAATCACTGACAGCAGCCAAACAAATAAAAGGCAACAGAGATGAGTTACTTTAAGAGCCTGGGGAGAGTGACAGCAAGCTTCAGATTTTAAAATCTCTCACAGTCAACACAAGATCCTCTGATGGATTCTGGTAAAGCCAAAAAGTCAAAGCTCAGAGAAAGTTTAGCGGTGGATGTCTGAAATAATTCTGTTGTGTTTCTAAGCCGGTATGAAATCTGTATCTGCAGGATTTTGCACAAAGTGCCAATTTCTTTTGCCTTATTATACTCAGAGCATTTTAAATAAATGTTTCTAATATAGAAGGTAAAATTCGGTATTTGTGTCTTACCAATAAACCAATAAAAACTGAGTATTTTCAGCTCGGTCTGAAGTCAAGTTTATTCCTGTTTGTCTATCATTGCCATAATCTTTTCTACACTGATCGCTGTTAAATAACTGTGATAAATATGTGTTTAACATTTTTGGGAAGGCTGTTTTCCATAAAACAGTAGCCTGAAATAAGCCAAATAAATAGATATCGACTGTGTATTGGATAACGTTTCCGCAAGACGTCACCTAAAAAAATATATATAATACCATCTCACACAGACAGGGGGCGTGAGAGATCTTACCCTCATCTGACTACAGTCAGTTCAGCCCTGCCCCACATCATTTACATCAACTCGACAGAAAGAGAGAGAGAGAGAGAGAGAGAGAGAGAGAGAGAGAGGTAATATGTAAAAGTTGGAGTACATCTCCTGTGTGGTCAGAACACCTCTCTTCTCCATCAGCCAATAAACAGTCTCGCCCCTCATGGGCCCAGCCATGACAGTGAGATCAGACTGAACGGATGGACTATTTAATTGCACAATTTCTGGATATCTAACCACACATCCTCAGGAGACATCAGGAGAGGTTCCTGTCCAACCCCACAACTCAAACATCATGCTGTCCGCTCATCTCATTCCCTCCCTGTCTCATGCGATCGAATGAAAATACATTGCAGTGTTTTCCTCAGTAAACCATAATGAAACTTTACATTAATACTGGATACAGTCAGACAGCATCATGCAGTAAAAACTGCAGTAATAAACAGGTTTCTGGCAATCGCTTAATCGTATCTTACAATACTGCACCAGCTGTAGGAAGTTATTTAATGCATTGTTTCCTACAGCAAGGTCAAAATCTGCTGGCTGTACACCAGCTAACACCAGCTAATCTGATGACCGGTTATGTGATTCACGAATCTTAAAGCTTACAAAGCGAATAACAGCAGATGTTTTTTTTTTATACAGTATTTTGAGGTTTTAGCGCCGGGATATTGTGCAAAACTAGCAGATAATCGTGCATATGTATGACTAAATCATAGTGGGTTATAACTCAAAAGAAAAAACTGAGATAAATGTTTGATCTTGGGCAGCATTAAATTCAGATGGGCAGGAATATGAGAATTATACACATATATTCAGTGTGTGTGTGTGTGTGTGTGTGTGTGTGACTGCAGAAAACAGATGTCCAGCTCACCTCTGTAGTAGAAGAGACACATGTCGGACAGCACAAACCATCTCTTCTTCCACATCTTCATCCCTGTACTGTCCTGCAAGCGTCCAATAGCACAACAAACGTTAGTCAAACCTTCCGACCAATCACAGCGCAGCACAGGGCAAGAAAGCCCGCCCACTGCCAATGCATGCTCAAACACAATATCACATCCCTCCAGGTAGCTTGTGTTCGTCTCAATATTGCTAACAAAACAAAACTTCTGTTTCTTTTAGTGACTTTTCTAATATCGTCCTCCATGTTGCGACTGTTCTCCAGAGCTCGTCTCTGTTTCAAAGGCAGTCATTTCGTTTGAGAGATGAATTGTTTTGGTATTCCTCCCTCACGCCGTACGGTTTGTTTGCGCCACGTAAGCATGTTGAATTTTATTTAGAGAACAAAGCCAGATGATTGCGTGTGCGGTGGGAGTTTGATGAAGGATGTTTCGGGACCACCTGTGAAGTCGTGTTTTCTGCTGGAAACACGGCGCTTTCAAAAGAGCGCTGGCGCGGAGATCACACACGCAGAAGCCACTCATGCAGCTGTAATGCGGCGTGAAAACTGCCTGACACTCGCTTTGTGTTTATTTCATTTTGCCCTTCAGAGGAAACTGTTTGCAAAACGATGCAAAAGCGCAAATGCGCACTGCGGATTGTGCATATGCTGCGATAAACGGACAGATTGAACTTTTGATGGATAAGCTTGGATGTGCAAATCGGTCCAACATGCCAAAGACTTCGACATCTGCATGCACTAACAAAACAAGTAATACAATATTTTGAGATGGTAACGTATCATAGAAAAACTGTTTTTCTGAGCATACCATGTTACATTTAAGGGTAAGTTTAGTGTAAGTTTAGCCACACACCTGTTTGTAAAGCCATCCATTCTTAATAACAGGAGCGTTAGGGTTTCTTCTGATGGAGTTGGACCTCTTTCCAAAGTTGTGGACCTTCTTGGAGGACCTTGATGGCTACAACCACAGCGTGAGATTATTTCAAGAAACGATGCTTTTGAGAATCAATGTGCCTGTATACAATATTCAGTGATGATGTATATAATGACAACTGACAAATGACATCGTTTAGTGCAGTTCAGAAAGTGTGTGAGGCATGAATTTCGAAAACTACAACTACAACCTCGAAAAGTCAAAACGCTGCCAACGATGAGTGTGTGGAATTGCTGAAGCGTGTTTGTGAGTCTCAGCAAAATATCATTTTTCTCCCTCTAATGAGACACAATCAGTCAGATGAGTCTTTTATCTCAGAGCTTCAAGCTTCTCGAAGAGCTGATCAGACTCAACGACCTCAATGCTCGACCGCTTGCAACAAATCATCAGGACAGAAAATAACTTTCTCTGACATCGTTTCCTGCACTGACAGGGATAAACAAACAACTCATGCGCTCTGTTTAGCAATGCGTCAGCTTTCAGTGTGTTTGTCAGTTTATTTATTTGTGAACCATTAAATGTGGTCACAAAATTATGAGCCACGGGGATTCGTGAATTGTGTATAAATTTAATTAGCAATTTATGAGGGATGTGTTAATGACCATTTAAAAAAAAGCTATTTTTTTGTATTTCTTACACCGTCTTAACCAGGTGAGTTTTTGTCATAAAGAGAACTAACAAAATGTAGATAAACTAGTCAAACTCAATAATTAAGTAATGGAGGATCCGGACTCACCCGTCCCTGACAGATTCAGCACTGCTATTATACTACATCAAATCAACACCATCGATCAAACAAAACGCAGGAAATGAACTCGTGCCGTAATGAGGACGAGAATTGTGTAACGTTACTGATGCATGATGGGATAGATGTGTCACTGCAACCAGGTCAAGGTCAGCGAGTCATGCTGTGTGTGTGTGTGTTTGTATGTGTGTGTGTGTACACTCACTCTGTTTGTAAGGTTGTGTGTGTGTGTGTGTGTGTACACTCACTCTGGATGTAAGGTTGTGTGTGTGTGTGTGTGTGTGTACACTCAGTCTGAATGTAAGGTTGTGTGTGTGTGTGTGTGTGTGTGTGTGTGTACACTCACTCTGAATGTATGGTTGTGTATGTGTGTGTGTGTGTGCGCACTCACTCTGGTTGTGGGGCTGCTGGGGTGTGTGGTGTAGTCCGAGCCACCGGTGTAGTTGGAGGCTTCGCTCATTGTGCTGGTGGGACGTTCTTTCTTCTCAGTCGCTGGAGCTTTGGTTGCTGGTCTGAGAAGATGACGGAGATGAACGACAACATGTTAAACACAGATGTACATCCAGACAGTGACATCCAGATTATTTTCCTCAAATTTCTGTAGATTTCAGCTTTTGCTGCACACTGTTGATAACCACAGACAACAATGTACACAAAAAAACTCAATATTAGTATGCAAGCATGCAGCATTTTAAAATTAAATGCCTTATATTTTTGGGAAGAAGTTTAAACAGCCTAAATTATTCATTATCATAATCAACAGCGTGATGGTACGTTGAATAATCCTTTAAAGGCTGAAGGCAGAGCCAATGCTGTGCAGACGAGCGAGGAAAGTTGGTCTCATCTTTCGGAGAAACTGCAAAACTCTCTAAACTGTCCTTTAATACGCTAGAGCACTTCAGAGAGAGAGAGAGAGAGAGAGAAAGAGAGAGAGAGAGAGAAAGAGAGAGTGACAGGCCTCATGCATCAAAGCAATTACTCACTCCACGTCTCTACTGACCTCCTCCTGCACAATTGACAATCTTAAACGGCCTGCCAACTGAATGTCTAACAAATCGTGCTCTAAGTTTATGGCCCAGTCAAGCTGAAGGACAGAAGGTTCTGAACGCAAGAAACAAAGAGAAAACTCAAGGTTCTGCGCGGCTGATCTGCGCCGCGGCCCCATCGTTTCATGAAAGCGAAGGGAAGCAAAACAACGAATTTGGCTGAAAACCCTAAATGTCCCTCAGAAGGGAGGCGGATTTGAGGGGCATCGTCCCACAGGGTTGGCCTATATCCCGACGTCTGGGGACACCAGTGCTATCTGGAGCGAAGGAAAAGGAGAATACCGGGGTAAAAACTGAAGCTGTCTGGCTTCTAGGTCACCTTGTAGGAGAAAAACACCTCCCACTTCAAGAAAAGATGAAGATTAGCACTCGAGTTTGTGTCAGCAAACGGTCTCCGTGCATTAACGCAGACTGTTAAAATGTGCTACGTGATGACACAAGCATCCGACTTCAAGACAGACACAAAGATTCACATTGTGAGAAGCACAAACCAGCGTCACACACAGAAACGCTTAACAGCACAAAATAAAACACAAAGACACCACAAAACTATAGCCGTCTCTAAAGAAACTTTGAGAAGTGCTTGTCTCTCAAAACTGATAAAAACTGGCTGATAAAAACTTGCTGCTACCCAGCTAACAATTTCAGGTTGTGAGAACTTTTTTAAACAAATGCTCCAGGAATGTTCTAGAAACATCCCGTACCTTCAAGTTTTTTAGGCATTTTATTAACATTATTGCTTGGAAGAAAGTGATTCAAACTTTAATTCTGTACGTTTAAATTATGTAACAATAAGAATAAAGTTTTTGATATATAAGATACATAACTTTAAAAAAGGCGTTCTACTAATGTAACTATAAGAAAAATGTTGATAGCTTTGAGAGAACTTACAGAGAACATTAGCAAATTGTTAATTGATTATTGGTGTATTTAAAAATAGTCCAACCTTTAGTATCGATGACACTGTGATCTCTAGATGTAGCTAGTCAAATCCTTCAGTATAAGCTATAATAAAAGTGACGCTTTTGAGCAAACAGTGTTAATTTCACACGACGGATTCATTAGCGGAGGCCCTGCCTGCCGGTTCAGACTAGTACCAGAATCCAAGTACGACCTTCCAGGCAGCCGAGCTCAAATTAAATTGAGCATTCAACACGCCTATTAGCGTTCATTAATTAATCTCTTCTCAAATAATGAGCTTTAGCTGCCGCTTAGCCACGCTGCCGGGCATCACTCAGACGACACGTGACCTCGTCTCCAGCCCGACATCAGAGGACAAACCGCAGGCCCAGTGTCACCCGGCTAAACCTCTGCAAAAACTGACTGTGTGTTTAAATCTTGAGAAGTGGTTTTGACCAATGAACTGTTCATAAATTTGTGGGGTCACTTTTGTTTTCATGTTGGTTGTAAACGGTCCAAAACAGCTTAAAACAACAGTGTTTAAGTCAGACTCTGAAAGCCTTTATCGCCGCCCTACTTTGTATGCCAGCTGTTACCCATAACAGACAGGTAACGGTACACCGGGTTTTTTTTTGAGCGTCTCAGCTCTGCAACACAGAGACTAAATTAAGAAAACAGGCCTTTAGGACACTTTCAGGAAGAAGATAAGCTTTACTATTCATGGTTGCTTTCATATTTCCACCTCAGAACTACATTTTTATCTCACGGTTTAAAGTGCCATAATTACTGTATAGGCAATTTTCACTATCGTGTACCGTTTTATAAGGTTAGAAATGAAAAATACCATTAGAAATCATCACAGCTGCCATAAAACTCAGGTCTCTTAAATGTCAAAAATGACCTGAACACTTTCACTCGCTTTCTAAGAGGCAAACAGGGCCGTGTGCACGTTAATCTGCAAATGAAGAAGTGTTTCATCCTTGTCCAACGCTTGACAAGACGGTTTACAGAGAGTCTCGTTCGTAACATGGGATCATGGGACCCCTGCTGAAGTGACGGAGGACTTGCGATGGAGAACAAACACCTGATCTTCGACACCTTTAAAGGAGCGACTTGATTCATGATTCATAGTCAACACGGGCAAGACAAATGGGACGCAAACATAAATCTAGCATATCTTGACATTAGCGATGCGTAGCGAGAGCTCGGGCAGTCCGGTTCAAACAGTGCCTTTGGTTAGTGTTTGAGCAGAATTAATGAGGCAGAAGAGCAAAAAAACAGAGATATATAGACGCTCCATTTCTGGAAAAATAAAATAAAAATGGAGGACAAGCAGCCCATCGACTGTCTGCAAAGCATTACCTGTTTAAAACAGGATGGACACGTTTCCCACAATTCAGGCTAGAAAACAGAAAAGGAAAGACAATGAAGTGCATTTAAAACATCTGAGGCTTAAAAACAACAAGCAAATTATAGTTATGACACAAATTCACCAGAAACTCAATGAAACCATCAAATAAGGGCAACCCTGCTGTAAAATCCAGATCAAACCAGCTTTAGGTGGGAGCTGGTTTTACAAGGCGTTTTAAATTGGTCCAAGCTGGTTTGGATGTTTGACCGGCTGGTGGGACTGATGGATAGAACATCTTGGCACACCAAGCTGGTTGAGATGGTAAACTATGTCCAAAAACAGCTTGTTGACTAGCCTGACCAGCGATGATCTGTTTTTTTTTTCAGCAGGGCTACGTTAAACGGGGAAATAATAAAAAGAGAGAGAAGTGGAGATGCTGGGAAAACAATTTACTTTTGTTCATATGCATCAGATGGATTTTGCTATTGCACTGGGTTCTGTGTAGTTATATAGTTTTACACTGTTTTGCCCTAAGACCACATCACAAGCAGGCTGGACCTTTTTATGGACTCCAGATGGTTTTAACGCTCAGGGCAGCTACAATCTGCACCGCGACAAATGTCAAACTCATCTTCATTAACTAGCTGTGTGCTAATGCAGTCACCACGGCCTCTGACTGAAGTATCTCTGATGGATGCTTAAGAAGAATCCCCACAGCTAGAGGCCGTGATAATTCCTAAAAAACTGAAAAATAAATGCATATTTTAACATGATTGTACAGCTACCTGTGTGATTACTGCTGACGGTGGAAAACTGACTCCAATGAACAACCTTCTTGATTTCAAGGCCCCGCCCATTGTGCATAACAATATTTGAAAGCCCCGCCCACTCACAATTTATACCCAATAAAATATTCCAGAGTTTGGCAAAACTAGAAAGATGAATATTTGTTCTGAAATATCCCCAAACACTAAGAAATAACACTAAAATACCCAAACACTAAGAAATATCTTGATTTTTTCTTGGTTTTGCATTTGTTGTGGGCCTCTGGTGGGCCCCGGCCCCCTGGTTTAGGACTCTGACCTACAATATGACTCAGAACATACAGGGTGGAAACTACGACAAAATTCAAAACTGCTCAACAAAATCACAAAATATAAAGAGGGTAAAAAAATAAAAACATGAAAGCGGTGATTGGCCAAATTAATGAGCTTTTACAGTGAGACAGGAAACAAGAGCACGTGTATAATGTTGTCACTGGCACTTGTAATGAAGTGTGTGTGAAATCTTCCACCCAGATGCTTGTGAGGTGCAATTCCTGTTAAAAGCAGGAAGGAAACCATAAGAACGAGATAAACGCGTGGGTGAAAGTAAGAAAATGGGGCCGTGGGCCCCAGTAACCTTGCTATCAGGGAAGAGAAACCCAAGTGCACCATTTAAACCCATTAGCCTCCTCCATTAGCATGCTGGAGACGTTAGCATCTTCTCCCACTTGTGTTTAAAACAGCAGGTTTTTGGACATGGTAACTGAGAACACACAAGGCTCCAGCATTCAGATGAGTTTTGGATCTCCACAGACGTTCTCAGATTTAACAAACTTTAGCTGAATTAATGTTAAAATATCCAGTGAAATGTACAAAACATTGCTTTCCATTAAATGTAAGTTACAATGTATCGTGTGCAAAATAATCTGCAAAAACAATCAAGAAAGTTGGTGGGTAATAAAGCAGTTAAATGGAACTGTCTTCTGTATGGGGTCCAATCAGGGCAGATACATCAGTCTCCACACCTGCCGATAAACTTTATTGTCCAGCTGATTAAGACAAATCAATGATCTTGGGAAGCAAAGCTTTATCCGTCAGATGACAGACCGGAGAACTTTAAAAAATCCATGAACTCACAACAAGGACGTTCTTGAGGAACTGCAAATTAAAAAAAGACTTTGACTCAACCTGACATCTAACTAGCGTCTGGAATTAATCTTTTCTAAAATAAACCACGTCATAAGACAAGATCTCTGTCTAACATTATAGACTGTTTCTCCTTCCATTGATTTCTTTATGATGATACAACAATCAGAAAACCACTAACATGAGTGCTGTGAGTATGAATATTTTAATGTCACAAGTGTATATTATATCATGTTTGCTGAAAAAAATGGTTTATAAGTAAAATTAAATTACATTACAATCTTACCACCGAACAAAGTTAAGATCTAAAGCTTCTCCAACCAATCAGACAATCCAACAATCAGACGACGGTCTCGACCAATCAAAGCCTGCGTGAGAATGATGTCATGATCTGTGCTCTGAGATATCGCACCGTGCTCGACACCACACGGCACATCTCACAAACACACAAGTACCTCGGAGTGCGACTTTTTCACCTCGTCTAACGCGGCACGGAGCAAAACGTGTGAATTTCATTAGCATATACCTCACTGAACTACAACAAAAAACACAATGAAGGTGATAATTGAAACTGGTACAAAAACGGCGCTGAACTTAATCACACACTCATTATTTTGTCTTGCTACATTTTTATCTGCTTATTTCAGTACAATGAAGATAAAGAGGGACGGTTAAAATTAACCTTATTTTAAGTCTTTCCAAGTCACTCGATAGCTTTGTGTGAGCCACAGATTGAAATGTAATTATATTCAAATTGCTGTATTGTGATTGGTTACGCCCCTCAAGGGAACCAATGGCATCTATCGTCGCTGACATCAGAACCTGGTATGACTCATCCTGTCACGCCATATTTAAATATACACAGACGTGAGAGTTTTCAGAGCGGTGATGAAGATAATTTAAATAAGCTCAAACTTCAGTATTTATCCTCACACAAAGTCACTCTGTGCCTTCAGAAAAGTTTACTTGCATAATTAAACGCACTTAAATTCATACAGATGACATTTGTGATACCGTTACGCTGTCTGACTGAGCTCCACAACATCTGTCCATCACTCACTGTCATTGTTTGGAAAAGCGCAGCGTGAAATTCTGCTAAACTTCCACAAAAGACGGGAAGCGACAGATCCTTTTAAAATCAAAATGAGGCGTTTTGTGCCTCGGACGCAAATATTTGCTGTACAAATGTTTCTTTTCATGGCAGATTCCCATCATCTCCTCAGAGATAGAAGAGCGTGAAGTTTATCTGCAGGAGCGTTTTATCTGCATCGTGGACGAGGAACTACAGAAAAACTGACAGCTACACAAACGTCTGAATAAACAGCGGAGCAGAAAAGTGCTTCACTTTGCTGGAGGACACGGGAGGGAGTCAGGAGAGAAGAAAACAGAGATAAGGAGGAGATGTCTTCTGGTCTTCTTTTAAAGCATTCGTCTGGGAATTATCAGAAGAGCAGCTTGTGTTGGAGACAGGAGAACGTCTCCCACAATGAGTCATGGTTTTACTTCTTGTCAGGTCCAGTCTTATCCGACACCACTCCAGATATCTGAGAGTAAACGCCTCCATTAATTGCTGGCCTGTTCATTGGTTAAGGGTTTGTGCGAAAGTGTGGGAGTGTGTTGACTTGTTTTTCTAATGGTGCACACACACACACACACACACACACACACACCAATAGTAACACATGAACTCATTGGCAGACAGGCTGTAAATAATAATGCTTTCACAAAAACTAAACATGTCTTGCTCATGTGTCACTTGAAAATCAAAACAATTTTGTATTATTTTTACTGTAATACAGTAACTTACAATGAGAATAACTGAGGTAAAACGTCCACATGCGTGTCACAATAACGTGCCAAATTAACAACGACACAACGCGACATCGTCACGATCCTAAAGAACAGATTCATTTTCTTTCAGCAAAATATATAAACCGTTTTTAAGATGAAGGGTAAAATGTGACTAGGACGTGTTTTTGTGAACTTCACCCAACCAATGCAGCCGTCAGCAAACTAATGGAGAATAATGATGCCTTTATAGTCGGAGTGGCTCAAAAACAACATCTCTACACTTATTTACCCTAGAAGCTCATTCTAGTCATTATGATTTGTAATGGTGTTCATTACACCCTGAAAAACAGCCGGACATGTCCAGCTCCACAGAGACAGCGATTTAGACAGCATGAATTACGATATTGATTTGGTTTTTGTGAGTTTCAGACAAAGCGTTCTGTTTCGGGCTCCAAACTGCAGGAAACTGTGAGGAGCCATTGAAGAGGGAGACAGAAATGACTCACTGTTCGTTGACGACAAAGATGCAGTTGTCTTGCGACGGGACGTCTGTGATTGGATGCTTGCAGGTCACCTTCCGCTCATTGTGACTGTAGGAGAGAAAAGACACGAAAACGTTAAACAGACGGGAGCGATTGCTTCTCACCCCAAAATTTCTGACACTTGATAAACAGCTCTTTGATAATTGCGAGTGTCGAACAAGTGCATGCAAAGAAAAATGCAATTTGCATGAACCCCTGCAGGAAAAATTCAAACCAGCTTAGTCTGAATCTTTTCTGGGTATTTGTGGTGTAACTGGTTCAGGTGGGTCTGTTAGATCTAACTAGCATGGCTGGGAAGATCTACTACCAGTGTCCCTGTTGGCCCCACCAGAAGATCCATCACAAACCAGCCTGGACCAGTTAAAATCCATATAAACCCAAAACACAGCTGAACTTTCCAACAGAGTCCAGCTAAATACAATCTAATCCACACCAAAACCCAACAGATCAATACATGCCCGGAAACCATCATGTTTACAGATCTTCTCCGCAACATCACACAAAACTACACCCTCAAAACCACTTCAGCCGATGGTCCAACTAAACAACAACCCAAACCAGCATGTAGAACCATCTGAAATTGGTTTGAATCCAATTAAATACAATCTAACCATCTCAACATGACACTGCAGTCACAAAATCCCACACAACTCATAGCGATTTCACACACACACACACACACACCTACACACCTTGAGCGAGGGGTGGTGCTAAACTTCAGCATCTCTCCCTCAGGGTCCGCCAGTGGCTCTACGCTAAATACCTTCCCTGCTGTCTGTCTCTCTATTTGCTCCTGTCTCTCTCTCTTCTTCTGCTGCTGTTTCTCACCAATGCAACCATGTATCTGTCGTCGCAACGTTCTCCAGTCATACGCCCCGATCACGCGCACACAGACGCCCACCAGCCCACCCTCTTTCTCTGCGCTGTAACACCCATGTTTTACACAACACAACTCCCAGCACAGACACACAGAGAGTGGGAAGACAGAGAAGGCCGTTCACACGAGAGAATGGGAGTTTAGCACTGATAAGTGAACACAACAGGCTGCTGTCTCACAGACTCTCAGGGCTGCTGGGTAACGTGGAAACATTGCGAATGTTGGCGTGAAACTCGCAGATGTTTTGTCGCAGAAGAAAGCGGTTTACGGTTTGCTCAAAGATAACTTGTTTATTTCAATTACTGTATTGCAAATACACACCCTGTCTGGACTTATTAACACCAGCATCATTTCTAAGTGATGTAGAAATTATTACAGTAATATAAATCAGATTCGGGGGTGATGGAAATTATGTCACAATGAAAAAAAAATCATAATCGCTCTAAAAACAAGCTTTATTTTTTCTCAAATAAACAATAAAAACTGCCTTTTTGAGTCCCAGCTGTTTAAATGAGTTTCACGCATTAGTCAGTGTTTAATTTCTTTTGGTGGGGATGACTTTTTAAACAAAACAAACTTCATAAATCATGTTACGTACTTTATATAACTTCAAAATGAAACGCAAACCCCTCTTTACCTGCTGTGTGAGGATACAGAGAATCACAGTTAGACACACTGACATTAAACCGTGTTTTCATTCAAATCAATAATTTGAGTATTTAGAGGTGTTTGCTAACACAAGTGGTGTTTGAAACACAAATCCACATTGACACACAGATTGTTCTACAGACCTCAAATCCTAATAAAACACCTTCTAGCAACACATTTGCTTAGCAACCACCCAAAACACCCTAGCAACCGCATAGCTATGCCCTGGTTACCACCAACAACCATCTACGATTGTGTTTTTCAAACAGAGGTAAATACACACGCCCACCAGTGACTGGATGCTTGATGGATTCCTAATGAGATTAGCATCTTTCCTTGTCGAGTGTTACCATGGCAACAATAAATTAACCAAAAGGAGCGGCAACAAAGCATCTACATTCAAAGTTTTGTCATTAATCGAATCAATTTTTACAGGGCTTAATGCTTAATTTTTTTTAGATATTTTTTAGCAGCAAATATTAACTAATCTAAAACGTTGTGAGTTTAATGTTTTAAGCACGCTTACACTCATGACAAGCGGTCGTGATCAGCAAAACTATCCCACCGGAATATTCACAATATTGTTTAACTTTATATCTCAAACATGAAATAACCGAATACATGTCACGAATGTGGCTGACGGTATAAAAATAGTCTCTCTCTCTCTCTCTCTCAGAGGTGCGTCTGAGCGAGGAAGTCACACTTCAATAGTTTCTGTCACTGACAGAACAACCAGCGGGCGTGGAAGGGCTGCGTCTGCGGCTGCGTCTGGCCCACACCTCTGCCAGGCCTGCAGGGAGAGCAGGTGTAAGCTGTGGAACATCTACACAGATGCAGTGCAAAGACATTTAGATGTATATTTATGCATCTGTTTAACAAGACGCGCCTCTGATCTTTTATATCCATGTTTGTAGGCAAATGAATGTTTTTGTGGCCGCAAAACATTTTACAGAATCGTTTGT
>JAZGTK010005337.1:278-22668 GCA_036877625.1 Ambastaia sidthimunki
GCGAGGCACGAGATCGCGTTGATCTCTCGTTGCTTTGATGTCATACACTGACTGCATCTGCAGCCCCTGATTGCGCAATTTCACCTGATTTTTGCGACTAACCGACTAATGAAAATGTATTCGACCAAGCCTTCTTCATATCGACTAACGGTTAGTCGACTATTTGGGGGCAGCCCTAGAATGAAGTTCATCTAAATAGGCTTGATTATTAATATAGGTTGCAATTTTTAACAGCGGAAAAACAACAACTACAGCGTTGAAGCAATTTAGGCTGTATGAATGCAGGCTAAATAAAAATCTTGAAACAGAGAACACACAAGCTCCAAAACCACACAAAATCCCCCACAACTTGAGTTGCATCTCTGCAGAGAATCTCATGTTCATGTGCCAAAACATGAAATCCTTTCATTCCTCTTTTCTGACCTCTTTGTCTCCTCTCCTGTCCTCCTTTCCATACCCTCCTCTCATGCATTCTGCAGTTCTTGCAGTAATGTTTGTGCCAAAAACATGACTACAGCAACACTATAACAGGCCTGTTAGTCATTATCAGAAATTTTGCTATTTATGTCTCCACCCTGCTGATAATATCACAGTGACTGAGAAAAGCAGTTTTTTTTTGGAAGACCACAATAATATGTGGCCTCACTGGTATTTGAACTTTCACACACTGGGTCTTTTGTTTGAGAAAGATGACGGCAGGAAGAGAAAACGGACAAAAGAAGAAAGTGCAGAAGAGAGAGGTATATCTATGAGTCTAACTTTGAGCGGGTGAGTTCTATACCACAGAAAGCGTAAAATAATTGTGTGTTTGAAGATGCTTGTTGATTCAAAATGTGAATTTAAATATTAATTTCTAAAAATGTGGATGGATTTGGCCGAGAAGCCATAGAGGTACCAGTCAGTGATCATCAGTCATCAAGGAAGTTAGACTCACATGGAAAATGTGTTTGACTCCTGGGGCTAGTTTCTCTGTCTGCAGCTTGCAGAAGGGAGTTCAGGACAAAGACCAGGGGTTTCTGATGCAAAGGCATGGATTAGAATTTGTGCTTTTTTTTGCTGTGTCTTCACCCTGCTGGTAATGTCACAGTGACTGAGAAAAGCACAGCATTTTCTTTGGAAGGCCACAATAATATGTGGCCTCACTGGTATTTGAACTTTTTTTTTTTTTTAAAGACGGTGATAGGGAGAAATCATGTTTTGCTGATCTATACACTGAGCTGCAGACTCTGACGGGGCCCAGTGGGCCAAATACAACCTGCTGATTTAGGGCCTGTAGTGGGAAAAAACTTCATTCCACACATGGTTTGACTAACTATCTCTCAACACTAACCTAACAAACAACTTCCTCATCACCCTTTAGAACTTTATAAACTTTATGATACCCTTCATTGCTAAGGCATTAAACAGTTGCCTGCATATTAAGTTATATTTTTTTATTCTGAGAAATAAATGTTAACATGTAGCTCAGACAATTTGGTTTAAAGGAGATTTGATTGGAATTGTTTTCATATTGAAATCTCTGACTGTTGCTTACAGATTTGAGGAGATGTATCATATGTGAAATTATTAGGCCTTTTCTCAGGAGACAGCAAATTTCTCAATTTGTTCTCCATTTAATCCTATTGCTGTGTAGAGAACAATTGTAGGAAAACTTTTTCCCTATGGGATTTCAAACAGCTGATCTAAATTTGTTTCTCATACTAATACTATTAAACATCTGAACACATTCTAACAAATTAGGCAATGTTAATCCATTAAGCAATTAGGTACTTCTGATTTGATTTAACAACATTATCAAATTCAGCAACAAATACTTTCGTGCTTTGATGTGGTCAATCAGTTTCAGTCACTCAGTATCTTGTTTTTATTCCCAGAAAGTCATGTGTTTAAACAAAATCTTACTTGCAAGAAAAACCTAACATCCTGCTAATACGACTTTTTATTAATAGTTTACTTCACTGCAGAAAAGTGCAAAACGTTTTCAAACGCGAACAATCATGTAATAAGAGTGGTTCTGATGACACAATTGACTTTGTGTGTATTTTAAAAGGCATTTACTTAAGATGCATTATTACTTTTAAAAACAGCCAGACAAAGCACAAAGGAATAAAACAGAATGCAGGGGCCTCAAGACACATTTTATATGTTGAACTATCGTATTATAAGAACAGCGTGAGACTTTGACTTGGAGGAGACTGTATAAAGACAGGATTGTAAGATCAGGCCTCACCTAGTCCAAGAAAACTAAATCGGATAAAATACAGCCATAAACTCTGTGATTTCAAGATGTTCATTTGAAAAGAAGCAGATGTATTTGTAGATGGAACTGTGACATATTTATGTGCTTTCCTAAATGACAGGCTGTAGAGCTACATCTCAAGTGAGTTGACCAAGACTCAGAGCTGCGTAATAAGCATCTCCCCTGCAGACATGAGTCTGTGTGGATGGACGTTGGATCAACAGTGAGTGTTTAGCAATGAGTGCAATAAAAGTGTGGCAATAATCATAACAACATGGCCTTTGGAGAGCAGAGAATGGAAGAAATTACAGAGCGCTTATCACGAAGGGTTTGGCAGAATCAGAGCATACACAGACAGATCCTTGTTATTCTCTATCCACTATTTTGATATTTCTTTCCTTACTTTTGTGTCTGTACTCAGTGGAAATTTTTATGAGCATCTAATGTCTACATAAGCCTCCCCTTTGGCTCATTCTAATCAAACATTTACAAACAAATCTTACCTGCACAGTACTTTGGTATAAAAGGTATAAAGTGGTCCAAATGACTTAGTCATACAATAGTTTTGTTTTGACTTTGTTTGACGATCTTTCCCTCTTTGTCATCGCAAAGATCTGAAATGAACTGTCCAATCACAAATCGATCTTTGCTACTTCTCTCAGAAACATGCTCGGGTGAGAATCACTTTTAGTAAATAGCAACAGATTCTCACACAAAGCTGTCATGTGGTTTGAAATGGCTTGGAATGCAATGTCTCCAATATAAAGTCATCTGGACTTCATTCAACTTAAATATTTAAAAAAGAGAAACAAGATTTCTTAAAAAAATGTGTGTTCCACAGAAAGCAAGAAAAAGGGAAAGAAAGTGACATCTAAAAGAAAGGATAAACAGAAGAGGACAAACGGAAATGTTGTAGGAAGAGGTGCTCAAACACAAACTCCCCTGGTTGTAAAAGTGTGTCATTTACAAAAGGCACAATCAGATACATCAAGCCAAAACTTCTCTAAGGTGAGAAGCAAATTACCTTTTTCAGGCATGAGCTAACACCCAACTCTAAAGAATAAGCTCACATATTCGACATCATACATTGGCAACGTTGAAAATTGGGAGCGTTGATTAGTCCCACAGATCACACTGGTTCTGTGAAACTTCATCTGTAATTGTGTAATGCATTTGTAATGATGTATTGTAAGTGCCAAACAATACAGCCAATACAACATTCTGATAAACCCATGCCCCCCTTCTGACATAGTGCTGGTGCCCAATCAGGCTCCCATTTTTATGTCTCTAAAAATTCTGGGGTTTGGGTAAAAAAAAACAGCACCTGTTGGTCTGAAACCAGGAGCCAATAATGTCAGTGGTAGTTTGACCAGACTGATGCAACACAAAATTGTTAAACGACTATGCTTTTTAAGGTCTCTTAATTAAGAGTAAGACAAATAACACAAATAGCATGATTAACTATATTTATTTGTATGAATTGCATTGAGTTGTTAAACTGACCAAAGCAAGATCACAAAAGAGAGGAGCGACCGAGATGCTCATATTATGAGGGATAAGACATGACCGGTGCGAAGTCCAGAGAGTCTAAGCTCTGGAAGCTGTTTAAGTTATTTAAGGCCTGATTAAGTTACAGAGAAACTACAGACTATGATTTAAGACAATTGCACGCACAAACCTTAAAGCAGAGGCTGACTTTGCTGCAGGGATGATGGGAAACACATCTGTGTCATTTAATACACCAGCAATCCAGCATTTAAATCAACAAAATAAACGAAAAGAAAACAATGGCAGCAAGGCATTACAGTTCCAATGTAGAGATGTGCAGATCTATCTCCAAAAATTATCAAAGCATTATTATTTTATTGCTAAGAATTATTATTATAAAAACCTTTTTTATTGTAAACTTATTTTATTTTATTACCTTTATCATTATAAAAACTCTAAAACTACAAAAACGTCTCAGGTTATGTATGTACACTGGTTCCCTGAGATAGGGAATAAGACATTGCATCAGGCTTGACACTATGGGAAACGCGTTTCAGGCATGCCTGAGATGTGTAAAGTCATAGGCAGGTCAAGGAACATAGATTCAAGTCTGAAGGAAGACCGCGCAGACAAGACAGAGATGTTGCAATGCGTCTCGTTCCCTATCCCAGAGGACCGGGTTACATACATAACCTTTCAAGGGAACTCGACGCTGCGTCAGGCTTGACGCTATGGGGAACATTAATGCCCACTATGCCACAGTGAGGGTAGGCCTGCCCCTATACACTGTGAAACATTGGCACAAGAACATTAGAAGCAGATTTAGACTTGTAAATCCAGGAGAACATGAGCACCTGGAGTTGTATTCAAGTCTAAACTATAAAATCTAATAAATGTGTGCAGAGAGGACCAGCCTGCCACAGCACAAATATCATTTAGGGATGCTCCCCTAAACAAAGCCTTAGATGATGCTACACCCCTGGTAGTATGGGCTCTAATGCCCAAAGGTGAGGCAAGGTCACAGGCCTCACAGGCCAGGGTAATAGCATCTGTGATGCAGTAAGATCCATGCGCTGTTTCGTGACCATATTACCCTGGTTTGGGCCACCAAAACAGACTAAGAGCTAAGGTCTTACGCCACTGGCCTGACCTCATTTAACTGGACACAACAAATCAAGGCTTTCCTTCTCTTGGAGCTTGGAGAACCAATGGGTGACCAGTCGCAGCTGGTTTTCAGAAAACAATGCAATGTTTGTATATTTTCTATGATATGTGGGAGCAAAACACTGTTAACTTTGCTTAGCAAAGCAAAGATTTGTTCTGTCAAGTGATTGTCTAGTAAATACAGTATGATAAAATCACTGCCATGTGTCTGTACATGATCTTCACTTTGCTCTACAAATGTTCTTCAGTGTTTTTAATGTGTATTCTTATGTGAGTTGTTTGGACCTACGCATGCATTGTCTGCATCTTATTCTTTCTGCATGACTGAAGAAGAATAAATAAGGTAAAGTCTGAGCGACAATCTACTCAGTGCTGTTATCACTGCTGCTCACTGATCTGTGACCCTTGAAGCCCCATAGTGCACTGTGATATATATCTGCCTGTGTATAAGTGTACATGCTGCTATGGCACAGACCCCTGATTATCATGACTGATATATCCACCACACCAGTCCTCTGTGCAGACGTACCAGAGCATTGATAGTGATCATACTGGGTGTTTGTGTGTACTTGTTTGAATTTGGGAGCAAGCCTGATGGTCCTAAGCATCCTGAGTGTTATCTGCTGATGTGCACAGGCACAAACATAACCTCATTAAAAAAGTTTTTTCAGGCAGGGTACCCAAAATGTGACCTCTGCATTTAACCTATCACCAGTCAAGATTGAACACACACTGCAAGCCGTGAACACACACACGGCGCAATGAGCAGCACTGCTGTGCCCGAGGAATCAGAGTTTAGGTGCCTTGCTCAAGGGCACTTTAGTTGCTACCTGCTGGCACTGGAATTGACCACCTGCTGGCACTGCAATCTTCTAAATATATGCCTGACTCCTGACTTTTAATTTAAAAGCAAGGGATATTGTGTGACATCGATGTCTTTTACAGACTATACAAAATACATCAAAAGGACTTATGTCAAAATTGCCAGTGCCAACTGGACGATCAATCATGATGCTTTCTGACAACCCACTGGCACACAAAACTTAAATGGTACCACATAAACCAAAGCATGCCCTTACCTTAATGTTAGCAATGCAAATATAAATGGAATTGGGAAAAAAAATAAAAAATTAGGGGATTGCATATTCTTCTAAAAAACACCTGAAATTTAAATTGTATAATTACAATGTGAGGAGAACACTAAATAGTAATAAATAATAAGATATTTTTGTTGAATATCATTTAGACAAGATAGTATAAACATTTAAAAACATTTTAGTCAGATCTTTGTCAGAGGTTAAGAAAAGGCAATGACTTGGCTAATGGTGAGAACATCAGATCCAAGACTGCCTATGACAAAAAGAAAAAAAGATTTCTGTAATTTGTCTTCAGCTTGTTTAAAATGCAGCAGCTAGACTAACTTCTATGCTGATTAATTAATTTAATTCGACACAAGATCCAGCTCTAGTCCGGCCAGTTGTTCCAACACTATATTATATGTAACTAAGCAATGACTACTGCTGTGGCCTGCAGTTTTAAATGGAACTGCTTAGTAAACACAACATAACATCTTTTTCAATAAATAAATAAATAACATTAAATCGAATTAAAACTAACAAAAAACTAACCAAACATCAGTTTTGGGTGATATGTTTCTCATTTGTGTATAACTGCAATTCTTTAGTTTCTTTAGCTGGTGGTGGCGATGTTGCTGTTGCTTGTCATAATCTCATGTTTTGGTTTGCGAGGCTCCAGTCCCTCTATCTAAGAATTCCACCTGATAAAACAATCATCCGCTCTGCCTCATGCTGAGCAGCGGCCAAGAACTGGCATTTGATGTTTAACTTTCGCTAAATTGATTAGACAAAGATGGCCTGAGAGAGAGATTAAACTGGCTTGACTTTGTTTATTTTCAGCCACGCTGTAGAATCACACTCTCAGAGAGGGATAAGAGATGCAGGCTATCCAATGTTTGCTGCCATATTGCTAAGAGAAAATTACACTTGTTTGTCAAAAGATAGAGGGTTATTTTTGTGACACAAACAGCTTTGACACAGGAAATGTCACATCCAGTAAATGTCTGAAAACTCCAATTACTCTACACTGTACCAGCACACAAAACAATATATAAATATTGGTTCACAGGCTCACACGAAGATGAAAACTAATACCAAATATCACAAACATTTTTTTTGAATGTTTCACACAATAATTCTTAATACAAATACTTTTTGTCAGTTATTCCCATCTCCATGGTTTGAAACTTTCTTGAATAGTTAAATACAAAGGAAAAAGAAAATAGCTGCCAAATCTTTTGTTGTGGATTAAAGGCTGTGCAGGCAATTAAACGCTATAGTAATTTTGGGTGCAAATTAATCTGTTACCTAAAGTGAAAGTGAAGTGAAAGTGACATGTTTTGTGACCTCTGCATTTAACGCATCACTGGTGAGGAGTGAACACACACTGTAAGTCATGAACACACACACCTGGAGCAAGGGCACTTCAGTTGCTACCTGCCGGCACTGGAATCGAACCAGCAACCTACTGATTACAAGCCTGACTCACTAACCAGTGGGCCACAACTGCCTCACTTAGTAGAAGCTGGCAATTTTTTTTAGATGCCAACACAGGTTGTGTACTTTAAAAACATAAAACTATGCAGATTTCAAGAAATGTAATCTAACAACAGGTATTAAATACATGTACTGTGTTAGGTCACACTTTGACCTTTAAATCTGTTTTTGAAACAAAAGCCACTGAGTACCAGTGCGTTAAACTCTCCCAATTTCTGCATCTAATCTAGTGTAAATGTGAGTTATTCTCATGTCAGACTGTATAGCTCCTCTCCAGAACACACGTTCTTGTCCCCAACTACTTGCTGCTTTTATCACATCTACTGCCACAGAATGAACGCTTTGTTTCCTAAAACCCCCCCATCACACACACACAGGCTTGCAAGCAGAGAGAAGGGTTCTGGCACTTTGATCCTTGGGTCACTGGCTGATGAGATCACTGCTGTTTCATTCTTTGAGAGGAAGCAGAGAGTTAAACTGGAACTAAAGGATTACCGCCCAAGCAGCCTGTGTCAAAACACTGCCACCCGCCACAGGGCTATCAGACTACCATCTTCCAGCCAGGCCTTTGTAAAGGTGGCAGTGATGAAGACAGCAGGTTTATAAGGACCTCTCTGACTGGGCTGGTATGTCTGTCTCGATCTACAGAGGTGACCACAGACATGGCTCTTTTTTTAATATGCTGAAGGAATGCTCCTTAATGAATCAGTATCACCACTGCATCATCTTATGTCATCCCAACATATATTCCCAGAAAAGCCTATGTGTCATAACAAACGGCTTTCACTTAAAACAAGGACTGAAATCAAGCTGTGGTGATAGCAGCACAATGTTGCATAGCAAAAAGCAATCTATCTAGTGCGTACAAGCAATATTCAGCAGAAAATACAGAGAAAATGCCCTGTGAACTTATTTATGAACATCATATTTATTATATTAAATTCATAAAAGTTCTTTGTCATGTTTCTAATATCGATTTTATTATTTACCATATTTAAAAACATAACAAAACAACAAAAAACAAACTACTTTTAAAGAATATCCCCAATACAGTAATCTAAAAAGCAGAAGACACACTGTTAACCCCAATTGTGTTTAACCCCAACACAAACTTGTTGTTTCTTACTCTGCAGCATCATTTACACGCTGCTTTGGAATGCAGTGTGAAACATTTACATACTTGGCAGGAGCTTTTATCAAAAGCACTTACAGTACATTCAGGATTTACATCTTATCAGTTCATGCCTTCCCTGAACCCTTGACCTTGGTATTTCTAGCACCATACTCCACCAGTTATGCTACAGGAAAGCTCACAGGAAACAGTACTAAATATGCCAGGATTTTCAGAATTGATTTAGTATTTTTTTGCATTCTTGTTTTTAATTTAATATAGACGAAGGCAACAGGAAATAATTGAAAAATAACTTAGCACCTGAAACAGGCTCAACTCAAACTTGCACAAACTTGCACAAAAGCAAAACCACAGCAGACATACTTTTTTTAAAAAAAACCTGTGATTAATTTGCCTAATTGTTCAAAAAACCAGAGTATTACTTTAAAAGACCAGTGGAGGGAAAGGAAGCACTGTTAATTTTTTTCTATGGGAGTGATGGGGCAGTAAAAGCAGTAATGCACAGTCACTGCTAGGCGTTCAGTTTCACTTAATGACACAATACTGTGGTACAGTCTGGATCAGAGCCAAAACAATTACAGGGCAAAACACAGCTGTGCATTTCTTTCTGTTATTGAGAGGACAACAGCCTGCGCCATCTACTGTAACACTGTACATTACACTGGCACTAAGAAAGAGAGACAGAAACAGGAAACCATTTATTCTGATTTGTGCAGTAAAATGTGTGTGTGTCTGTACAGAGGGAGGGAGGCGATAATTGTAAAGGATTTTACACAAGTTAGTATACTGTGAATAAGAGAGCAGTACTGACACTTTGCAGCTGTTGCTTGTGTGTGTGTGTGTGTGTGTGTGTGTGTGTGTGTGTGTTTATATGAAACCTATTGTTGTGTTATTGCTAAAAACAATTGAATATCAATTTTTGTTGTGTTAGTCAAAGTGCCATAAAAGTTATAATATAGATCATTTGACCAATTTACAGAAATAATATAGAAAGAATTAACCATTATAATTCCATGTAAATGCCCTTTTATCCTGTGAAATGAGTAACAGATTAAACACAGGCTGCAGGTTTGCAACCCAGACAGATAAGTTTTTTTTTTGCCTAATTTTTATTATCTTGCAAGAAGCACACAGTGACAGGTTTACAAAGCAATCCACACTAACATTTGCCACACAACCTGTTAAGGGTGGACTGAAATTACAATTATTTATTTATTTTTCAATGATCCTCCGGAAAAATGCCACACATTCACAAGTTTTGGCAGACATTCCTACATTTTACAATGAGTTCTTATGGATAGGATTGAGATTTTAAACTAAGGATCACTTTACATCTTCTTTCAATTTCCTGTTTTCTGTCTATTTCCTGCTCTCTTTCCTTAAAAAACACCCTGTTGCTAAAGCAATGCTTTAAATTTCCTTCTCATTTTTGCCCTGTCAGTTTACTGTGTGATGCTGTGTTGTAACAACAGAAAGTAGTCTCAGGTGGCCTAGGTCAAAGGGACAGCAGTAAACACAGACAGAATACATTACAACACAGTCACTTTAATAGTATATTACACACTGCACACATTGTAAGTTATCAGAATATTGGTTTAGTGCTTCTGCGAGTGACCACAGACTCCCATAAGAGTGACCATGACCCTAAAACAGTCTTGCTTGGGAAGAAGACTCAATGTCTTCAACCCCATCTGACTGGGTTAAGCCTAGGAGGTGAGGACGAGGATTTAAAGCATATAAAAGACTAATGCTACCGTAATCGCTAACTGACCAGTCACATTCGTGCTGACTCTGTAAACAGGCATCCATTGCTCACTCCAAAACAAACAGGAGGATGGCCACTTCAAACAAAGAGAGATGAATTTATAAACTTTAAGCCTTGAGCTACATTCCAGGAGGCTACTTGAAAAACAGCCTGCAAATTTCACACAATGTGAAGGGCAAATCATGCTATTATTCTAATGAGAGGTTAGAGACAAGCAAGACGTAGTTGCTCTGTCTCTGAACTCTTTGGGACCATTAAATAAATATACACAGACACAAGATCCCTGATTACAGTCAAAAGTCTGTAAACTGAAAATGGTTTAAAGTGTCGGTTTACAATAACATTGGTTACAATATTCCAGTACATGTTATGTCCTCTAAAACAGGCAGAATCTGTAGTCTAGTTATTAGTGCTGTTATAATGTGCTGCAACAAAGTTCATGCCAGCTCATGTGTTCATGCCAGTGACGCAGGTCAGATGCTCCACCTGATCCTCATTTTGTTTGTCATCCTCTCATTTTTTTCAAAATAGTACATCCAAATAGCCAATATGTCCAAACAGTCAAATATTTACATATTAATATTTTTAAAAAGTTAAATCAAACAGTCCTGAATAGAATAAAAAGAACCATAGTACTGATCACACTGGATATTTAGTATATTTAGTAAATAATTGATCAACACATAATTGATCGAAAACACCCTCTCGCTAGGGACAGATGTTCCAGGCACAGCCAGGTAACGCCGTGCCAATATGGCAAATGAAATGGGCTCGTGAAGGAATAGTGTAACAGGGCTCAATTACATTTAGCATTTTCTTAAAACCCGCATTTTCCACTACAGAGTAAGGTCTCATATCCGCAGTTATACATGTACCAATCGCCTTTGCTTTGCCCGGTTTGAATCAGTTGGAAATTCCTGCCTGAATGCTGCAGGGATAGTTTGTAGTGTGCATGTTTCTAGTTTTCGTCTAGTTCCAGTTATTGACACACTGGGGTGATGTCGGCATAAATGAGTTGACATGAATAAAGTATTGCCGCTGACGTAGCTTACTGTCCTGTAGCAGATGCGACACACCATTGTTTTTTTATCCACCACTCTTGCCATCACCCTCATAACTTACCGGGAAACCAAAGTGGTTCCAAACGCCAGACCTGTTGGTTATTGGAGGATCCTCTATTTCTGGTCTGGTAATTGCATTAACGTTACTAGCCATTTTGCAACGAGCTAGTGCAGCATCTGACTGGAGAAGTGTTTGGGGGTGGGAGGGGCAGTCAGCACATTGCCTGTCACGTCATTTGTGGCACAGAGAACATTATATTTTACACATTTATTCTCTTTCATTTTCAAAATATAATAGTATTAGTCCGAATCGTTCGGTTTGTAATGCATACCGAACCGAACGCCTCGTACCAAACGGTTTAATACGCATACGCGTATCGTTTTACCCCTTAGTACATAGCATATTTTAGACAAGCCTAGCCAGTTAAAAGACTTGGGATGATAATTCTATTATTCCCACTGGGTTTTCAACATTGTGATGGGAGCGGTAATTCGGAGCTTCACCGAATTGTTTAAGTCTTTGAGGATCTAATCCATCTGTTGTTGAAGGCTGGTGGTGCCTGGGTATAGGAAACTTGATCCTACCACAGTCGCTATGCTGGATTACAACTGAAGGTCAGTGTGTGTACAAGTGTGTCCTTGTGTGTGAGCGTGTGTATCTGCAAATAAAGAGAGGAAGGAGGTTTTGAGTGCGAGTTTAGATGTTATAAGGGTGAGTGTTTTCAGAAGGTCACATCTGTGCCAGTGTTCCAGAGAGGTGGACAATAATGTCAAGGTTCTACGTTATTTAGTCAGATGTCCTTAAGTTCTTATCTCTCTACATTAGGGTAAAACAAGAAGCAGGGACACTTAAACTCTCTCTTCTACAGCCCTTGACTCCTCAGGCCCAGCCTTCACTGGCCCACTGAGGAGCATGGAACAGACAGATTTATCAATTCCCTAGCTCAGCCAAAGACCACACAGGTAAAAAAGGCCTAGGAGTCACTAAGCTTGGTATCAGAATGGAGTTATGTTTTGCCAATACATAAAATCTCTTTATTATAACTGGGTAGAAGAGTTCTGGTTTGGCAGGTAACCTCACACTTCATCATTAGCAGAGTGAAGCAAGCCAACAAATACTGTACTGAGCACATAGCCCTGCAGTAAAATGAAGAATACGTGGAAGCAGTCCAAAACAAATAGTCCAGAGGGGTTCATATGTAAACCATACGTAACACTGCACTCTCAGCCACGCAAACGTGTCAAGGACAAATATTTTTGCATGTCATTACAACACTTCTAAAGCAGTCAATCCCTAAGGAAGGAAGTTATCATTCTGGCTCAGCACAATGTCTGATTAGCAAGACAATGCATTTTTATCTTGCATAAGACTACAGCGAACAACAACATAAAATAGGATGATGAACTGACATTATGAAAGGAACATCTTTAAAAATTCACCATTAGAATGACACTGCAGTTCTTGTTCTCTCCTATCAGATGTTATTGTTTGCTGGTTTCTGAGCCAAGTGGAATTTGAGACCAGTAACTGGAATCATGGTATAAGAAACAATAAACCACAAAGGTCACTAATGACAGTTGTGGACACAACAATTAAAGGAATATCTATCATTATTTGCACAGCCTAAAGGAAAATCTTTTAATTTATTCAAGCTCTTGAAGTATGTTCTAAGAATATTCTAGCCACACTTTTCTATTAAATGAAAGTGAATAAGGACTGGGGTTGTCAAATTCTAAAATGAGAAACCATAAGTTTTAGTGCCTGAGACAGATCAGACACACAATAACTTGTTAATTCATTTCATTAATATAACTACATATACCTCAGAGAGTGGTTAAATGAACTGTTCCCAGGAACGTTTTAGAGTAATCACACTGGTCAAATGAACCAGACTTTGGGAGTCAAACGAGCTCGGGCGGTTCAGAGTGCCTAGTGTGAGTACACCCTTAAATTAATGTTTGATTAATAAATGAGTTACTCAGTAAATCAAGATCACATGTATCTATGTTTGGTTTCTATGAGTTGCATTTTTGATTTCCTGAACATTAATATCTTTTTTTTTGATAACTTTGGTTTATATTAACAATATAAAACTCCTGAAGGTTCCCCCCTTGACATCTGGTCAAATTCTATATGCAAAACAGCATGTTGGAAGACTAAGAGAGTTACTTTTTCCTCCAAGAGGATGACCTCTGATTAGATCACATAGCTCTTCAGGGTTATGACATATTCACTGTTTAAATACTTAGAGCACAAGCTTTTGCCGCTTGCCCCTTGTCTCTTGGCTTTCGGGTTGTCTTCTACAGTTCCACTTTTTTTGTTTTTTGAGGAAGTCTTTAGCAGACCTCTAAGCCTGTGCCAGGCTATGGCCTTGTCTTTCTGTTCATCAAAGACCATTTGCATCAAAATATCTTTCAAAGGGCAAGACATGTAAGTATCATACTTGGAAACACTTCTTTATTAACTTTTTTTCACATTTTTGAATAACAGTGAGCTCATCAAAACTAGGAAAAAACACAAATGTAACTGGGAATTATGCTGTGACTAAAGATAACTGAAAATAAATTAAACTAGGTTATATTCTAGCATATTCCATGTAGTCACCCTTTGACAAAAATGTTCTCTTGACATTTTATCACCCAATTTCTTGAGGAATTATTCTGAGAAGCTTTAAAACATTTGAAGAAGTTCCTGTCTATCCATGCTCTTATGCTGCTTTTTCTTAATTATTTGGTCTATATCATCTATTTTAAAACATTTTTTAAATAAAATTGTAATTTTCTAATAACAAAAGAAATTAATATGTTGGTTTGTTTACAATGGAAATTGAAAACATTTAAGCAAATGACTTTAGATGAAAAGATACTTAAGATAAGAAACATTTCATTCAAGTGTTTCCAAACTTTTGACCTGTAGTGTAGTGTACTTTTGGCTTGGAATGTGGTGGGGAGTACAGTCTTATCTGCTTGTGTGTGTAGACAAAAATTAAGTCATATAAGGTCTAGTGGGGTAAGCTTATTATCTGTTCATATGCCCAGAGAATTTAAGAGAGACAAGAGAGAAGTGACATGTCTGCCACGTAATTTGTCCTCTACATTTAACCCATCCAGGTCAGTGCACACACATTAGGAGTAGTGAGTGGTGAACACACAAAGCAGATCGTGAAAACACACCCTGAGCAATGGGGGTAAGGTGCCTTGTTCAGGGGCATCTTAGCTGTTTCCTGCCGGCATCAGGAATTGAATGGTGATCTTCAGCTTACAAGTCAGACTATCTAACCAATAGGCCACAATACAGAGCACACAAATATTATGCTACAGTTTTTAAAGGTGAATTGTATAATTTTGGTAATCCATTTCAGTATGTGCAAAGGCAATTTTAAGCAATCTGTAGGATGACTTCTCGAAGAACGTAAAAACTGACCCTTGGCCATTATTGATAAAATTCCCTTCTAGTGTAAATATCACTATAAAATCACTATAAAATAAAATTACTATATAAATAAAATTTTAGACAACAATAAAAATACTTTAAATGGCAGCAACAGTATCATGTATTATAAGCCCTGTCTAATGTTCTATTCTTTCTTTTGCCACTAAAATAAAGCAATATATGTACATGCAAGGAATTTGCATAAGAAAAATGAAAAAACATAGATTGAACTCTAAAAAGGTCCTAAAATGTTCCAAGCAAACAGAAAACAGGCATTTAATTAGCCAGTTATATGCATATATAGCACAAATAAATTGCAAATCTGTTACCAAGATCCCAGTACAAACCCACAACAAAGGGACTACAGGGAACAGAGCTCTTTACCCAACGAATGGCACTATAACATAGCAGAAAATGACATCTCTCATTTATCATCCTTCAGCCGTGAGACTGCTAGAACCTTGATGGCTAGTTGAGACATGTTGATTTTCACACATCGCCAGCACATGGTTTCAGGCCACTGTAAAGTCCTGACAAAGCACATTTACAGGGTGGGATCCAAAAGCCCCACCAGTGACTCACTTGTACTATCAGACAAATCTATGAGTAATTTATTCATGAAGAGGACCTGCTGTTTGGACCAATTGGCTAGAGCGGTTTAGTCAAAAAAGCTTTAACCAGATGATTTGCTAATTTTAGCTTGTCTCCCAGCCTGGTTAGGTTGGTTTGATTTGCTGGTTTCAGAGGGATTTGAGAACTTGTCAGTTAGTAAGACGAAGGGACTAGCTAGTTACCAGTTAAACTAACACAAATTAAGCTTATGTCTTGTTTGATACTTAAAATGATTTTATAGTATACTGTATGATTGGGCTGTATAGTGCATTTCAAGCAGCTAGCTCATGAGTGGTTTGAATTTTGCCTAAAAAAACATTTTTTGTTGGTTATCTTACACTTTAATCTTTTGTTTGCAAACGACATTGGGGTTGATAAGCAAATAAAATAAGTTTTTTTTTTTTTATTTCTGACTCTCTTTATTGCTTATACTTCTGTGATATGTCAGAAAGCATTCCTCAGGCTTTTGTTTCACACACTTAAGCCTCCAACAACAATTTGATCTGTCTGGTTTGGTTGTGTACAGTGCTCCGCTTCGGTGCTTTGGATGCTGGGCTTTTCTTTTGGTTCCTGTCTGTCAGAGTGAAGGGAACAACAGCCATTTGCTGTTATCCTAGTTAAAAAGAGTACGGGTATACAGAACATAGTATAGATATCAGCGGCAGTCTAATGAAGCACTACAGACTGAAGGCTGAGGTTTTACTTTAAACACTGGAAGTAGTAAAGAAGGGTGCTTTTTGTCTGTGCTGACCCACTTGAATGAGGCTTGCCCCTGATGCCGAGTGATAGGGAGGCAATTTAAAGCTACCATTGTCTGCATCAGCAGGGACCAATATTGTATTTCAATAGAGCCTGAGCCACAGAGTTCAAAGTAAAAAGGAGCGACTTCAATTTGTGTGGCTGATAATGCCCGACATCCACATTCATTTATCCAGGCTGCACTGTCTATCTATTCTAACTGTGGCCCGTCTTGCTTTCCCTTCATACCTCCCTCTTTGCTCACAAATGTCCAGGAAGAACCTCCTAAAAGTTAGCCCAACTTTCCAGAGGCTCAGTGCTGTTTATCTTGGGATATGTTGAGGACAATAAAGCCAATCTTTCTAAAAGTAAATATTTTCTATCCTCACTCAATGCTCACTAATAAGACAAAAAAATAACTTCAACAGAAAAGGTTAATTTCTGGACTAGAGATATGCCTATTTAGTAATCTACCTCTTGCTCTACACTTAATGATCACGCAATAAAAACAAAAACTTCACAAACTGATTTTCGCTTACAGAAATAATGTTCTTTCCCTCTAAATCCTGTACCTTTTAAATTGCTGTGTTACAACTAAACAATTCAATTCTTAGTAGTTGGTATATTACTTTTTGTTCAAGGCATTGATCATCAGATGACGATTTGTTTTGATGGTGAAGTATTTACAGTGCGTTCAGGAAGTATTTCCTTTTTCACCTACTAAATTTGTTTAAATTCATTTTGTTTCTCATTAATCTACACTCAGTACCCCATAATGACGATGAAAACTAAATTTTACAAACGTCTGTAAATTTTTTATAAAGAAAAAACTGAAATATCCCATTACCTTTTCATACGTTTCATAGGTTGTCATATCCTTTGCAACAAAACATGGAATTACGCTCAGGTGCCCCAAATTTCTCTTCGTTGCTAATATGTTTCTACACCTTGTTTAAAGTCTACCTGTGGTAAATAACAATTTTGGAAAATAAATAAACAAGATTTGGAATACACCCCTCCATAAAAGGCCTCACAGCTGACAATGCATATCAGAGCAAAAACCAAGCCATGAGACCAAAAATACTGTCTGCAGAGCTTGGAGACAGGATTGTTGCTACAAAAAAAATCTGCTGATGGTTTCAAGAGCACAGTGGCCTCCATAATGAGCTACAGTGTTCAGAGCATTGCGTTAGCAGCGCAAAGGTTGTGGGTTGGATCCCAGGGAACACAAGTACAGATAAAAAATGTATACCTTGAATTCACTGTAAGTCGCTTTGGATAAAAGCGTCTGCCAAATAAATAAATGTAAATGTAATTCTCAAATGAAAGGAAAAGATTTGGCGCAACCAGAACTCTTTCAAAAGCTGGTCCCCTGGCCAAATTGAGCCATTGTGAGTAGAAAGACCTTATGGTGGTGGTTGCATCATGCTGTGAGGGTATTTTTTAGCAGCAGGAAATAGGAGACTGGTTAGGGGAAAGCTAAATGGAGCAAAGTACAAAGATATCCTTAATGAAAACCTGTTCCACAGAGCTCAAGCCTCATCCTTCACCTTCAAACATGACAATAACTTTAAGACAACAGCCAAGACAACACAGGAGTGGCTTAGAGACAACTCTGTGAATGTCCTAGAGTGACCCAGCCAGAGCCCTGACTTGAACCCTATCAAACATCTTTGGAGAGAACTGAAAATGGCTGTTCACTGATGGTCTCCAACCTGACCAAGCTTGAGAGGTTGTGCAAAGAAGAATGGCAGGAAATACCCCAATTCAGGTGTGTAAAACTTCTTGTATCATACCCAAACAGACTCTAGGCTGTTATTACTGCTAAAGGTGCTTTTACTGAGTACTGAGTAAAGGGTCTTAATACTTATATAAATGGAATATTTCATTTTTTTCTTTAATTTCCAGACGTTTCTAAAATTCAGTTTTACTGAGTGTATATTAATAACAAAAAAATAATTTAAACAGTTGTAGTATTAGGGTGCAACATAACAAAATTGACAAGAGAAGACATTATTGGTTGTTGACCTGTTATCACTTTGTTGCTGGCAATGTTTGTGAGTAAAACAACAGAAATTTTACAGTTTTAACTTAAAGTTGAGTAATTCCAGTTCTCATGTAAGTTGTGCTTTTTATTTGTACTGTACTAGACTTAAATGACTGAAAATGCCCTATTCAGAATCTTACCATATTGTTGCATGTAACATGATGTTTTTTGCATGTGTTGAACAGGCTCTAATTACAGACCCACCGAGTAATGATAATGTAAATACTTTTTTTTTGCAAGCGATTGTACAGTCGCATTGCAAAAGTCTTAAATCAGCAGTGCTTCTGGCCAGATATTCCTTCCAGCAATTACATCAGTCCATCTGATATGCACCCCACACCTCCCGCTGTTCATACAACACCCCCACCAACAACAAAAGAACTTATGTATTAACAAATAAGCCAGCTTGTTCTAGCCAAGCACAAATCAAAGCATGTTTCAAATACTTTATCATTGTAGGTTAAATCTGCAAGAAACTGTCAAACAAACATTTGTAGGTGCTTAGTTTTAGTGGTTTGAAGTTTTAAAAACCACAAAATTGTGCTATTTGAAAAATCTCAAATAGCAGTCACATAGTGTCTTAAATGTCCACTTTGTCTGAAAACATAAACCCAAATCTTCATCTTAACTGGGACACACCACTAGCAAGCTATGGTGACAGGGCAGGCTTCAGTAAACTAGAAAGTTTATCTACAGGAAAAGAACTAGACACATTTTAAGACTCAGCTTGATCCAGCAGCAATACATTTATTCCTACAACAAATTAAAATCTCTAATTACAAGCAATGTTTATCTTTGAAAGGGATCATACTACAGTCACACAATGTTAATGCTGAATGATGTTTTGAGTTAAATGTTAAGTTCATCACCTAGTAGTAAATTCATAAGTCTATAGTCCAGTCCTAGAGGAGGAAAGTTTGTGAACAAACTATGTTGGCTTGAGAAAGCCTAGTCCAAAAGTTAACAATGGTGTGAAAAGTTTTAAGAAATTAAGATTGCAGTAGTTTTTAAAGCTTACAAGTTTAAAGATAGATTGGTGGGGTGTTCTAAATGGTTGCTAGGGTGTGGTGTAGAAGCTGCTAGGGCAATACCTAAAGCCCACTGGCAGCTCTAGTCAAATAAGACCACCCACATATCTCTACAATGTTCTAAGCTGAGATATGTCTTACTCATTTCATTACATGGTTGCTAGGGTACCGTAAATAGTTACTAGGGTGTAGCAAGAGAGTGTATCTTAATCAAAAGAGCCCACTCTTTGGCTGTTCTGGTGCCGGGATACGGCTAATTCACATTGGTTGCTAGGGTGCTCTAAATGGTTGCTAGGCCATGGCTGGACAGTTTCCATGGTGCTGCTTGCTTAGCTGAGTGGTATGAGCCCAGCCCCAAGTCTCTATAATATTCTGGTGTGGAGCTATAACATCACAAAATTAAGCCCAATGTTACACCTGATCGTTTATAAAAGTCATAGCAGTTAGCCCACCGATTTGACCCCCCATTCTTTTCGACAAACATAAAAACGTAAAAGCATTGTCCAGAAAACATAGTAGTATGCAGGAAAGCATTAACGGCTTTGCTTTGCAAACACCACTAATAAGAATAATATGTTTCAATCAAACATGTTGACTTTCTCGAGCCAATGTAATTAGCTGGTATGGAAATGGCATTATGGTTCTGGTTTTCTTTGATTTCTGGTTTTATTTACTAAACTAGAAATGTTTTATTCAAGGTCATTACATTATATGTGATAAAACACTTTAGATAAAACCCAGCTCTACTGTTTAACTGACACAAGGGATGACATAACTTTACGACAGAGCTGTTATTATTATGACATGCTACATTTGAAAAAGCCTTGTAGTGCACATAAAAGCCCTATTTTAAGTGAAAGATGCATAGGCTTTATAAAGAAAACTCACCTCTGCTGGTTTCTCTCCAGTTCCTTGAACATTGCTTCTTCGTAGGTTGATGATGTGTACTTCCTGAGGGTAGCTGGTGGTTCCTCGGCTAGCACATCCTGAGAGGGCAGTAAAACTCTTTAACATAGCCTGAACTGGGTGGCCCACCCCAACTGGCAGCAGTTCACAAGGGCTTCGAGACAATGGACCTGTAAAAAACAAAACATGCTGTTAACATATGAAGTAAACACATTCTGCTACATTATTCTAAAAACACAGCTATTGCCTTAGCGTTGTTACTAAACATACAGTGTGTCAGAAATCTGCTGTAAACTCTGGCTGTTTTTTAATTCCATGAATGCAAACAACGGATTCTCGTGGAGACTGGCAGCTTTGGATAAACATACTCAGAAGGACGCAAGGACAGACCACCAGATGGACTTGGGAGTATCAATACCCAAAGGATTGAATACCTGTCCTCTACATCCATGTGTTGCTGTACAGCATTGTTTGGCAGTCCAGGCAATGCAGCATCCCACAGAAAAGAAAAATCACAGTATGAGATCTCTTTTTTATATCATAGCAATGAGATTAGATGGAGAGTAAATATAAACTTTTAGTTAAATGTCCTTTGTCTCAACTATTTCTCCTGAGAAATAGACCCAAAAATCTCACAAATGTCTTAAGTTTTAGAATATTTCTCAACAATGTCACAAACTGAGCTCAGTTTTGCAAGGTCTGCAATCAAACATCAACATTGATTTTGGTATGAACTCAAACTTTAATTAGCAAATTTACCAAAATTCAGATTATTTTAGCTATAATCTACATTAATTTTACAGATCCATACTCTTTAATGTAAATTCAGATTATTTTAGCTATAATCTACATTAATTTTACAGATCCATACTCTTTAATGTAAATTCAGATTATTTTAGCTATAATCTGCATTAATTTTACAGATCCATACTCTTTAATGTATTTTAACAACTGTCTCATTTGTTTTAATATTTTTATTTCTTCCAAGCAATTTTAGAGAAACATCCGAAACAAAGTTCATAATTAAAACACAACTAAGATCTTCATTGATTGAACCTCTAGGATGAAGCGTAAAAATTAATGTGCTGATTTGTGTGATTTATTATTTTTCTTAAATTCATACCAAATTTAACATTGTAACTTCAATTTTATAAATTTGTTTAGAAATCAACCTCTGTATTAGTGTCTGTCATCAACCAGCCTGTTTATTTGTTGCTTAAGACATCAATTTGGCATCTACACCAAGGTACCAGACTAGAATCATACCAAAGCCTAAACTGTAGTATCGATCCAATACTAACAGGGACATGACAGGTAGTTCTACCAGAATTATTCTATGGTATGCTGTACATGTTCCTGCTCATTATCAAGAGTCCGTTTACCCATTCATTCTCCTCAACAGCCTTACTATAATTTTCTCTCTTTCTCACATTCTCTCTCCATAAATGGGGAGATTTACCCCCTCAACAACTTTCAGAAGAAAAAAATATACACAATAGTACCTTCTTGTCTCAGAGACTCTTTGAATTGACCCACATCTGAGGAAGTCAGTGGTGCTGTTACCACAAGAAACTAATCAATGGACCTTAGACTATTACAATGACGTATTTGTGCGGTACAATGGGTACGTGCATGCACTCCAGCTTGTGACCTTGAAACAAAACACAGAGAAAGATCACAGAATAATGACTAAAACACAAGCGCTGTGTGAAGACAACAGTGCCTAATGATACTGTTCAGCTGCTGCTGATGAATTTTAAACACAACACTCTTGGCACCCACATTGAAAGGTTTGACTGCCTGACACTAGACATGTCTCATCTGCATGTCTATGTTATTCTACTATAGAAACAAGAACCTGGTTACTGATTACCTCATTCTTCATTTATACACTCTTGTTATTTTGCAATGTCAGGCTTTACAATTGAGCCTAAAGTAAAAGTCAAAAGTTTGGAAACACTTGTTTTTTTTATTAACCTTCACATTTTAATAATAAACACATCAAAACTAAAATAACAACCATATCTTTCTGGGAATTGTTGCAACTACAAATTAGGTTATATTCTGGAACATTCAAGGGGCCCGTTTCAGAAAGGTGGTTAAGTGAAAACTCTGAGTATGTTAACCCTGAATTATGGGAAACTCAGAGTTTTCGGTTTCAGAAACAGAGGTAACTCAAACCCGAGAACGCAGGGTAAGTCAAG
>JAZGTK010005338.1:0-22664 GCA_036877625.1 Ambastaia sidthimunki
TTGTGATAACTGTGCTGTGTGTGATGGAGATGTTTTCTCTACCTCTGTATGGACCAGGTGATGATCAGAGGAAATGCATCCTCTGGATTTATGAGCTTTTTAATAAGATCATCTCTGCTGGGTGGACTGACGGTCCACAATGAGTTGGAACTTCCCTCCAGATCTGCTATCGTCAGGTCCTCATGGATATAAGCTTCTAGAAATTGCTGGGCACTCTGCAGGACAAAATAACTTTAACTTTCATAACCAGTTAATAACCAGCAGTTCTATTTAGAAACAGTCAGAATGTATCAGAGCCCGATTAAGACAAAAGATTATATGTTTTAACAAGACGCAGCAGTTCAATTATTATAAATGAGGAAAAGTGTAATGCTCAATATGGCTGCTCTAGTGAGAGAAGCTCCGCCTTCAAGTAGAACGAACCAATCATCAATCGCTAAACACTAATTATTTTTGAGGGGGGAGGCCACTGTTCCAATGCATGTGAAGTAGCTGGAGTTTAAGAAACAGTGTATTGTAGAGCTGATGTCAGAAGTAGAGATTTTAGTTATTTTTCTAACAGACATCTTTCTAGCTCATCAGCTAAAACTCGTTTAATTGCTCTTCTAAAGAACAAATGTCACTTGCACCTCTGGTGGCCTGAGGGTGAGTAAATTAACAGCAAATCTTTCATGTTTGGTGTGACCTAACTCTTTAAAAAGTTGCTTGATTTAGAATTTTATTGGTTGGACAATAAAATTACACAAAATATGGAAAATATGGACAATAATGACAAATTATTTGCTTACCGCATCGCTGCTGTAGACGAGTTTAAACTTATCAAATTCTTTAGATGTGATGTTCTTCAGGCGGGTCTGCTGGGCGCTCATTGTGAATATTGGCTGCAACCCAAGAAAAGATTAATTTATTGTCAATACGCAGCAGTCAAAGTTTAAACCTTTCCATAAGAAATAAATATCACAAATAAAATCTTCTAAACAGCAATGAAATCAAAAGGCAAGCAAGAAAAGGATGGTCTTCTGTGTGTAAGATGTTTCTCCTGAGAAACAGAACCCAGTGTCTCCTATAGAGCTTCAGAAAAGATCTCAACAATGTCTCGAACTATGCAGAGATGTTCAACAGCACATTTCAACAGGCTTCTTCAAAATCTTTAAAAATGATCCAATCATCTTAACATTTTGATGCATTTGTGTTCATTTTTTATTAATTTAAAGTCATGATAAAGTTCTTCTGGATTTTGACAGAGGTTAACTGAACAGGACGATGTCTCAGTGTCTTGTGCACCTGCAGTCCGCCCAGTGTGAGCGTGACGGAGACGTCCAGAGGAGTGTTCACCACTCCAGCCACAGATTTCACCAGAGACATGAAGAGCAGCGGAAACCAGACGATACAGATGAGAAGCATGACGATCATTCCACCCATTCCATACTTCACAACCTTCTTCTTCTTCTGCCCGCGGGGCTGAGGGTACCGCTGCACACACACACACACACACACGTTTTATGGTAATGGTTTTTATACTGTCCAAACAGTATATTTCCCCTACACTGACCCTACCCCTAAACCTACCGTCACAGAAAACGTTCTGCTTTTAGACTGTCTGTATGATTTATAAGCTTGTTTCCTGTGGGCATCTAAAACATTTTCCCTCAGATTCACAGCTCTGTGTTTTTTTCCCTGATGTCACTTTTCACCTCAATTTTGATTCTTTTTCTTTTAAATCAAGCTGTTTGTTTATCAGTACGTGTATTTTCTGGAACTCAAACCCATCACTGTGGTGTTGCTAGCGCAAGATTCTGTCAGCTGAGCTACACACTGTCTCCATTCAATATTTATATATTTATCTCCTACCTTCTCTGACTCCCTCCAGCATTTTAGGATGAAGATGTGTGCGTAGATGTCCTCCACACAGATCCAGCTGGACAAGCTGAGGGTCGTGTCTGTCCAGACCCAGTCCATCACGGCCCGGAGCTCCGTCAGAAACGGGATCAGACGGAACCTTGGCCACACAACACACACTTAACCCAAGACATTTTTTCTATGGTACATTACATGAATAGTTTACCCAAAAAGGAAAACGCTGTCTACCTGTATAATTTAGATTTTTTTAAAGAAACTCAAAAGATAATACTTAGACTAAATATTAAAGGAATAGTTCACCTTAAAATGAAAATTCTTCACCCTCATGTCATCCTAGATGTTCTTCTTTCAGTCAAACACAATCTGAGTTATTAAAAATATCTTGGCTTTTCCCAGATTTATAATGGGAGGGAATAGTGGCTGAGATTGTGAAGCTCCAAGTTATGACAGAATTTTCATTTTTGGGTGAACTACTCCTTTAAGTCAAGAATTTGAACTATAACAGTGAAAAGTTCCAAAAACATCTCCAATTGTTTGATTGCTCTTGATTATTCTGTTCTACGAAAGTAGATAAAAAAAAAAAGCCTTTTTTTGACAAGAGCACCATAAAAGCCTTTAAGTGGCTATAAACATGTTGGCACAAAACATCTGTACTCATTATGTTTGGTTTCAGAATTTTGAGGTCATCGTTTTCTAAGATTAGATGGAAAGAATTCACAGCCGTTTCCTGGTAATTGTTGTTCATGGGTTTTTACATCTGATGGTGCTAAAAGACTTTTCTATCCGATCAAATTCTTCATGTCTGACACTTAAGACACAGAATCTGTTTTTCTTTCACTAAGTTCTTCCACAATAAAGCAAACATCAGTTCACCCAGCCGTGGTTTCTGCTCACCCCTGGAAGAGAAAGAGGTTGACGTAGTTGTAGCTTTTGGTGAGGAAGTTGCCCAGGATGCGTGTTGGATAGCCGCAGCGGATCTGATACGCCGAGAGGCCGAAATAAATACATTTCACAAAGTACCACAGCTGAGCTATCGTGTTCTGACTGAAGCGTCTGCAGAGAGAAGAGACACAGAACATCATCAGAACATCTGCAACGTTTCTGTTTATCCTCCCTGCCAATGAAACACCTACAACCAGCCTGAACTGGTTTAAGCTTGAAGTAGCACGTTTTAGCTGGTCTCCCAGTCTGGCAAATCTGGTTTTAGCTGGAAACATCAATACAGACGATCATCTTCCAGATTACATAGCATATAACTAACTTTGTGATTACTAGATTAATAGTGATATGTATGTATTTAAAGAAAATATAGCTGACAAAACAGGGCTATAACGTTGAGCCAGCTTGTCTATATCAGTACAAAGATGAACAGATTTGCTGGTTCGAGGCAGAACGTCTAGTTGTTAAGTGTGTTTTGTTCTGGACCGACTCAGTCATTAGTTTTGAGCTCCTTTTTGACTGTCAAAGACTAGAATCTCCTCCGGTCAATGGAAGCAGTCTGTAAATGTGTTGAGTCCAGTTTTGGAATGTTTCAGCTAGTTGTTAAGGGCACCCCAGACTTTTATTAGATCATTTTGCTTGTTTGTGAAATACCCAACATTCTTTTTACCTCTCTGTGATTCCCGGTAGAATAAAAAACATCCAGAAATGGATGCCAAACACCAGGATGACCTGGAAAACCACTTTTCCCATCACTGTCTTTCGGAGATACAGGGCACGATCCACCACCATGGTGCCAAACTGGATGAGAACCATGACAAGGAACGGCCCAGGCACCTGATCTTCAGAGAGTGATGAGGTGATGTCAGCACCTCCCTGATGTTTCTGAGGACATGAAGAAAACAACACGTCAGGCAGTCGAACCCAAGCTGGAATATTGGAAGAGTATGTTAAGATAAGGAGATGAAAGAACAAACATTGTGGCTCTGTTTCAAAACGTAGTGCACTACCTCCCTTTCTACTGCCTTCTAAGGCAACAAAAGAATTGCACACTTTGGCTTTACAAAATGTCAGAATATCAGATTTACCCCAAATGCCCAAAAGCCAAAGACAATAATGATGAAATCAACAGTGTCGGCCAGAAACATCAGCACATAAACATCTGTCACAGCGTTGTACTCGGGGTGAATCAGGTTATAGAAGAACTGACGAATGGGCTGGTAGATCTCCACCAATCTGAGAGAAGATAAACAGACACAAAATAGACTTGTAAGAATGTATCTTAAAAATGGTTTATGAAAACAAACAAACATGCATTACTGAATCATCAACAATACTGTCAGAGACATTAAACAAGAAACACACACTCACTTCTTAAGCAGATAAACCTTCGCTCTGATGAGTTGTTCTCGAATCTTCTCAATGATCATTTCCTTGCGGCTCTTCTGTGGAACTTCTGGCTCACTGTCGGCTCTTCGGCCACTGTTCCGTGTGCTTGTGCTTCCTATGAAACAAACCAGCAAACAAACATCACCATGAACAAACATCACCCCAAACCACCATCACTCCAAACAAACACCACAGCAAGCAAACACCAACGCAAACAAACAGCATTATTAAGAAACACAACCACAAATAACAACACCACCACAAACAAGGGACACCAGAACAAATTTCACAGCATACACACTCCAACTTTTTTGTGTGAACAGAAATCAGTGCTCTGGTCTGGAAGTCTGAAACGTGGCTCTCCTCACCTCGTTTGGAGCGCACAGAGGAGCGCCGGGAGATGTGAGACCCTCCGCTTGTGCTCTGACGCCGCAGATACGCCCGTTGCTCAGGGTAACGGACGTGTACGTTCACTTGTGCCGAGTCCACCGACATCCCGAGGTTCACCGACTTCAGCGAGTAAGCTGGAGAACTCTTCTTATCCTCCTCAGGTGGAATCGCCACCGTCATTTTGCCCTCGTCCTCAGAATCGTCTCTATGGACACAGCCGACCCTCCGTGACATCTTGGGGTCGTCCTCGTCCCAGAGACCATGGCACTGAGAGACAGCAAGAACAGTCACCAGATCAAAAACAGTTGCAACAGTTGTTTCCTCTTTCTAAACATACTTGTAGGCCTTTGGATTCTCAGGAAACAAATTTTAAAGTAGTCTACTGCTTGACTGAAAACAATTCTTCACCTTAGACTTCACTATTTAGATGTACAGTTTATTTACAGTACTAAACTATATGAAAGGCACCTTCAACAACACTGATAAGAAATAATGTCCCATGTCTCAAAGAGAACAATTCAGAGAAATGTATGTGGCCCGTGATAAACTGGACAATTGGACTTCCTGGTAACCGCTGACAAAACTGCAAACGTTAAATAAAACATACGTCAAATAAAACGGCCTGTATAATGTTTAATTTCACCATTCAAGGGGAACAAATGTTTACTGAAAGTTTTGTACCTTTTACAGGCAAGCAGTTCATCAGACATTCATTGTGTTTTAACAGATGCTCTTTATCAACTTGTAGTGAAAACCAGCAAAAAACCTTCTGCATGACACGGCGCTTTTTATCAGACAAAAAGATCTTAAGCAGGACACAATACTGCCAAATCCAGACCAACCTAAAACCTTTCCGGAGGAGCAACTTCCCTCTTGCAGGATTTCACTGGCATTACCAATTGATTTAAAATCCATTTTATGCTTTTCAAGCTTTCACCCCTTCAGTGGCTTCATTTATGTCTCATAATATCTGATGAATTATGTTTCCATCCACATCTTGGCATCCATTTAACACAGGCTGCAAAATATCTCACAGCCCTGCAGCAATAACTTTACAAACACTTTTCAACACTCAACCGCTTCTGTATGAGCTACAGTTTCATGCTTGAATGATTTCTTTATGTTCATTTGTATGTATCAATATAAAAATGGCTCATACTTCAGGTAAGGAAACAAGGAAAACAGAAATAGGAGTAACATTAAGGCACCTGGGGAGCAGTTTCAGAATCAAGGGCACCTCAGTTCTGTCAGAATGGAATGGGTTGCAAGCCTGACTCTCTAACCATTAAGCCACACTTGCTGGTATGCATGAACTGTTAAATGTTTAACCTTAAAATGTCATCGTTACCATCAAGAGAATGTAAAAATCTAGCAATTGTTCCCTGGCTTAATGTTGCATTTAGGCAAGCTGGACCCAAATATTCATATAGGCAGGAATTTCAGTAGAAACCTTCAGTATGGATCGGTGGAAGAAGAGTGTGAGCAGCTGGATCAGGTCATAGTGGACGTAGCCGTCCTTCTTCTCCACCCCGATGATGTTGGGAGGATAGTACGGCTTCTTCTTGTGGATCTCCATGTTCTGGTTAAATGGAAAGAAGCTGAACTGGAAGAAGTATTTGATGACGATGGTGACCTGGAGGACAGAAGTCATTCAGAATACAGTAATATTAATAGCTTAATAATAATTTATAGCATAAAGTTGCATATGTAAAAACCATGAGAAGATTAAGACAACAGGTGCAGGACAAGTTAAACCCGGTCAGCACACAACAAAGTTTTGAAAAAGTTTTTGAAAAAGTGTAACATCTCCAAACACATAAAAACCTCCAAACACAACTATTAAAAAAAATGAAAAATGTAATTAAGTTACATTTCATGTTTAAAACAATTTTAAAAATTCATTATTGTTTTTAACAATAAATAAAGTACTAAAGTATTGTTAAATAAAGTATTTAACAATGAATACTAAAATAATAAAAAACAATAAAAAAATAAAAGAACATTAAGAAGCTATATATTTAATAATATTTAATACGTATAAATTTTATTTTGTATATAATATTTAGTATATAACAAACACAATAAACTACCTCTGTGTATACAATGGCGGTCATCCAAAATCGTTTGCTAGGTCGAGGAACAGAAAGCATCGCCCACAGGAAGATGAGGATGGGCAGCACCAGCGTTGCCATGGACGCAGAGATCATGTGGTTGAGGATGATAACCAGGTAACACACCATCTCTGAGTGCGCCACCAGCAGGTTGTAGAGAGCGTAACAGATCTGCAGCCCCAGCGGCTGAGATTTATAGAACCGCTCAGAACTGTCCAGTTCCTCATCATAGAACATTCTAGATAACAGAGATAAATAAGCAGAGAGCCGAGATTAGAGGTGACAGACCACATGGAAAAATACAGATGTTTGGATGCAGCCACTTTAAACAACATTCAAACTCAAAAAGTCATGATTTTAGCGTTGCTAGCTGCTAGTTTTAGCGTTGCTTTTGGATAGCTCCATGCTATCCCAGACTTTTTCCAGAGGTTTCAAACTGGGAGACCCAGAAGGTTCTAAGGGGCCCTTAAAAAAATTCTGAGAAAAAAAGGAAAAATTGTAAAACTCTAACAAACATTATTGCTGTCCAAGATTACTCACTTGTTGAGCAGCAGTTCGCTGGCGGTCAGCTCAGTGGTTACAGAGGGCAGCAGGGGGTCATCCAGATCAGACCTGCTGTCAGGGGTCATCAGCATCAGACGTTTCTCACTGTCACTGTCGTCTGAGCTGACGGACAGCCGGTCGAAACTCACAGCTTTGCTGTAACTAGGTGGCACATCTGCGTCAGAGGTGTTGGGTGCTTCAGTATCAGGAGTAAAAAGCTGCCCACTGGCTGGTTCAGGGTGAGCATCCTCTGCTCCTGATGAAGGTGGCTGTCCATCTTCATCCTCGGTAACAAACTGCTCTTCCTCTATGAGCACCGTAAACTCCGGCTGAAGGACCTGAACATCTTCCTCGAGTTCTACCAGGTCCTGTGGATATTCCTCTGGCAGTTCCTGTGTCACCTCCTCACTCACTTCCTCTATCACTTCTTGTGTTACTTCCTCCGTCATTTCCAATGTCACTTCCTCACTGATCTTCTCTGTTAGCACTTCCTGTGTCACTCCCTCCGTCACCTCCAGTGTGGCTTCCTCAGGACCCGCCTCCTCAGGTTCATCCACACCTGACTGCTGTGTAGCATCTGCCGTTTCCTCTTTCCCTTCCATCCCGTCCACGTCCAACTGGTCCTGCTCGCTCTCAGCCTCATCTATGGTGTCGTTGGTGTTCTGTCTTGAAAACAGTGTGATGCACTGAGTTGCTTCACTGGAAACAAAACCACAAAAAAAGAAAACACAAAACAGCAATGAGCAGATATCACCCATCTGTAAACAATGCAGATTAAGACCTTTATATACATTGAAAGTGAGATTTAAGTAAAGATTTAAGATTTTAATACAGAGCTATTGATCAGTTGTTGACCACATTTAGGAACAAAACTCATTATTTGTGCAATATATATGCTGTAAGAATGACAATCTGACCTTAGTTAAAATTCAGTGAGAAAGATTTTTACTTCAAAAATGTTACACTGTTCAAGCAAAACATTTCACAAAACAAATGTTGGTTTGAAATGATAAAGACGTGTTTGTTGTTGGTGGAACTAATATGATGCACCTGTGGTCAGGTGAGTGAGGACGAGTGTGAGTATGAGTGTGAGTATGAGTGTGAGTATGAGTGTGAGGATGAGTGTGAGGACAAGTGTGATGAAGAGCTGGTTATGAGCTCAGCACCTGGAGATGCTTCCGCTGTCTGCGGAGGAGTTGGACATGTCCAGCCCGTACATTTTGCGCAATTTGGGACGAGCGCGCTCGCTTGTTTTGGGAATATGCTGAGGCATATCGTCCAGGTCATCCAGGGTGGACTGTCGGGAAAACAGCATGGTGGCTTCGGTGTATGCACTGATGGATGGAAAGATGGACAGAAATGCAATGACAGAGATGAAATGATGAGAGAAACACAGATGCCTCCCAAAGAAACATCACAAATGAGATTTCTTTAAAATCTCAACTGTTTCTCTTAGACATCTATGAGAATCAATGGAGAGCAAATAAAAATTGTACTAAGTTTCCTCAAATGCTTCTCCTGTGAAAAAGATGTAATGCTAATGTCTCAAGTGTCTCATCTAGAGTGTAAGAGGAGATCAACAATGTCTCCATCTGTGCTCAGACTTACCAAGACACCAGAAATCTGGAGGGAATTTTAGGAGAAACATCTAAAACTGTAGCCTACAGTACAGTAAATCAATCGTACCTCTTCTACAACTCCAGAGCTAAGAAATGACAACATCTAAACAACAAAATTTGTGTGGAGGAAATTATAGTATAATATAATGAATCCTTAATGGACACATCAATAACTTTGAATCTCACTGGTTCTCGAGACTGCAGTCACCAATAAGATTTAATGTTATTGATGTACAGCCATCGTGCCGCCATGTGAGTTTGATTCATACAGATATGTTTACATTCAATGCAATGTATTGATTATTAATCGTTTCTTTCACAAATGTATCATTGTGCTTCAGAAGATTCTTATTAACAATGGATGGATTATTTTTATGATGGATGTTTGGCTTTTTGAAGCTTTAAAATCTCGCAATAAAGACCTGGAGATGCTGTCTCTGGATGCAAAGGAGTCCAAAGAGTGTCCGGCCCGTCTGCGATGTTCTCTGTTTGAGCCCGAATCCTCCTCACTGATTCGATCCAGGCCCGACTCACGAGACACATTGAGCTTCATCTGCTTCTGATAGTAGACGTGGATGCTCTCACGTGACGGAATGTTACCCTGCCGATAAAAGAGCTCAGTGGATTACTGACAGACCGATATAAGACACAGAGCAATTAACCACCTAATATTTGTGACACTGACTTATTTTTGAGTGAATTTTGAGCAAATATAGTGTAAAACAATAGTTAATGTCAGTAAACTTGCTGACTAAGACTGAGCTGCTTGGCTGGTTTAAGATTGAAAAAGCTGGTTTAAGTTGGGCCTTCATAAGTTGGGTTTTAGCTCGGTCAGTGGTTAAAACCCCTCCAAAACCAGCCTCCAAACCACAGCTTAACCAGCAAAAACCAGGCTAGGAGACCAACTAAAACCTGCCAACCATCTCAGGCTGGTATAAGCTATTTTCTTTCAACAGGCAATGTTTGTGAATAAACTGTGGAATACTTAACTGACTGGTTAATTGGTAAACGTTATACCTAACCTATAGCAAAACTGATCAGGTTTAGTATTAGGTAGAATTGTTCACTGTGAACCTTTTTGACTTCTCTGGTCAACATGCAGCGTTCGATGCGCAGGACAGTCGAAATGTCAATATATTCCCTGCAGACGGAGTTCAGCCATGTGGTGATGCTCTCAATGGTGGTGAGAAACAGAACCCAGGTGAACTTGATGATGTTGAAAATCCTCTTGATGATGTTGTCTGCAGGAAATGAAGAGGTGATGAGCTTCTAAAGTTCATGTTCATATTACACAGTTATCAGGATGATCTAATGAACGTTTAGCTTGAAGGCACCTGGTCCATTAGTATTATTCTCTTCTTCTGAACTCTGGCCATCATCATCACCAACCTCTATTGCCACATGACCTACACACAGAAGTTGCTTATCTGTAAGACAGACTTTACAATACTCAGATAGGAATCGTCATGGTTACCACACAGTATAATTTAGACTCGTATATAAAATATACACTTACAATGGAGGCGTGTAGGGAAATTCTGAGATATTTTATTATTTATTACTTTCAAAAATGTGTGTTATTTGAGATGTATAGTTTGAATATTTCTTGTGGTGGGACTTTTTTTTGTCTTCTTTAGGATAATTTTTTGTGTGTGCATTACTGCACATACAGTATGACATACAGTATGATGTTGAGCACGTCACACACACGGTCGATAAAGTTTATTGAGCTTGTACTAAACCCACAAAACATCTTCAGACACTCAGATCAGACACTAAATAACTGTTCATTGCTGTCTAATACCTTCTTTGTTGTCTTTTTGATGTTGGCGGTCGCGTCTGTATCTCTTCCAGAAATGCCGTCTGCCTTTAGTTCTTTCCTTCAGGGCTGTTTTAGAGTCAGTGATCCAGGCATGATACACAAACTATGAAGTTACATCAGTGTAAATTAGTGTATTAATTCAGTATTTAACACACTGACATCAATACAAAAATAAGTTGCATGTTCAGCCATTTCAGGAAACTATTTAAAAGCAAACACATGATTTATTCTTTCCCAAATATTTGGAGATTTCTTTTAAAAATATTGAATAATGCCACATTTAAACCACTAATTTGTATTTAATCCCCTGAAAAGGCTGAATTTGATGCGGAGCGTGAATAAACAATCATGTCCACTATGCAAAATGCCCTCACTGAATACAAACAACTGCTTTCCAAGATCCAAATTTTGAGTGTATATATTGAATCCTGATTAAATGAAGTTGTTTGAATTCAGTCCACACACACACACAAAAAGTTAAATGTCAGGGTAAATGTGATGCACTCCACTAATAACAACATAGTTTGTGTTTTCACGAGCATCAGAGGCTCAGATCTGTGTGTCATTTCTCCAATAACATCAGTGTAGTGGAGCAAACCACATCAGCAGAAAATAAAAGTAAAAAAAAATCGTCCATAAAACCACCAAACAAACATCACAATGGGAAACATTTCCATTCCATGCCTCCTTTCAAGTTACTATTTTGTTACCAAGTTAATAATTTGGCAACTTGTTTTTAAAAATGGTAAATGTTCAAATGTGGTTGGAATAACATGGAATGGAAAGGCGATTTGAAGAGCATGTTTAACACCATCACCAAACACAAAGATGAAAGCAGAGATCACATGGTCACCGCCGTGATACCTTGCCTGCCCTGATTATATACTGCAGAATGGTTTTGGGCAGTTTAATGACTGATTTGGGTAAAGCCACAAGGGCCGAGGCAAACTTTCTGATCGCTCGCTGTTGAACAAAGAACCAGGGAGAGAGATTGACAGAGTCACAACATCAATATCCCTCAAACACTTCAGTGCAACACCGCAAATACAATATACATACATTTAACATATGTGTTTAAATAATAATAACATGAACACGCAATATAAACGCACTGGTGAAGAATCTTAAAAGAAGGTTCTTATGTTGTAAGAACATGTCCTTAACATTTCCATGAACAAACAAAAACTAAAAACTTTATTTTGGAAGTTCTAGGAATGTTCAAAGTGTCTAGTCTAACATTTTTCATAACTTTAAGAAACCTTTTCCAAATGTTAGTCAACGTTCTGGGAACATTCCCTATTAGCTAGGGTGCCTGTTAGTCAGTTCTTTAAAGGCTAAATCTAATCTTTTTTATTGTTCATTGAATATCTCCTGTTTACAAGATAACACACTCATTCAACTCTTGAGATATTAAAGAGCAACAACATTTTCTTGTTAGTTTCATTGTATTTCTTGAAGATTTCTTGACAGTGTCGTCTCTATACAAATAAAGTCTTTACATATTCACTTCTCTTCTGAATGAGATGCAGGATGGCAGAAGTTCACTCACCTGGAAGGCAGATTTCTTAGGCAACTCTTCCTCTTTTTTCTCCTCCTCTTCCTCCTCTTCCTCGCTGTCAGTTTCAAACAGGTAATAATCTCCACTTCTAACCACTGAGAGAGGAACGAGGAGAACATTCAGCTTGAAGATCATTAAAACGTGGCAGATGTTTCAAAAGAGCTTGTTTGCATTCATCAACTTTCCACTGAAGCCACAAACATCAGCCTGAGAAAATACCAACCAATCCATCGACCAAACCTGAAAGAAATCTTATTAACAAATAAATCTGAAAACCATACAATCGTACATGAAAAATGATTCATCCAACAGGAAAATTATGTTAATATTTAATCATTCTGATGTCGTTCCGCTTTTGCTATTTTACAAAAACTCAAAAGGAGTTTTTCAGAAATAAATTTATTAAGTAACCATGTTTGTCAAACTTCAAAAAGAGAAAAAGCACCTTCATATAACAGTAAATTTCAAGTGTTTTTAAACACTTGCTTTCAAAGTTATGAATTTTAAAGTTGTGATGAGTGAAACAGAACAAAATTCAACTTATAAAACCACCCTCTCAAATCTCCATATTTCACATATTCTAACTGGGACGTTACATTTATTTACTGCAGGACACGTAACTCACAGCTTTTGGTGTTAAGAATTAGTTTTATATCTAAACCCAGATACAAATAACATATCAGAACATCAGATTAGATACATTTCACTAAAACAACAAACATAAATAAAAATGTCTACATGAACATCAAAAACTAAACGCATGATCTAAACTATGATCATATTTGTCGATCTAGGAGGGTTAGTCATCTAAAAAAAATAACTTCCTTCAAAACAAGTTCTCTGTGTCCGCAGTTTCACAGTGACATAACAAAGCAGAAATTGGAATAAGGAAACTGCCTTGTGTCCTTAAACAGAAGAGCCACAATGGAGAGGGAGGGCAGGGGAGGATGCTGGGAGAAAAACGTTCACACTTTATTTAAAGAGACACAACCAAATTAAGACCATGTTGAGCCCCAATAAAAATGTCAAATGTTATATCTTACATATAATATTTCTGTATGACTGTATTTGACATTATGACACCCTTACAAAAAAGTACCATAGTATTACCATGGTAACACAGTAATACCATGTTTTTTTCGGACACAACCATGATGGTAATACCACTGGTATTCTTCGAAATACTTATTTAACCAGGCGCCATGGTATTGCCATCTGATACCATCTCAATACTGCACCAAGGTATCACCACAGACCCTTTTTGTAAGGCTGGCTTTATTTTTACATTAGGTGGAATTGAAGTCGCTATATAAAATAAGGACTGACATCTAAACGTTAAGTTTGTTTGAAAGCATGTGTTAATATGCCGCTGATAACAGAGATCAGCACATCAAAGAACACAAAAGAGACACCATCTCACCCACATCACACCATCCCATACACAATAAAACACCAGTAAAGACCGCGAGTTTGATGGTGTTTCTGTTGCTTTTTGATGACTTGATAGCTTTCTTTCATATTCCTGCCAAAATCAATGTCTAACAGTTATTCCGGCACTTAAAGAGAGAGAGACTCCGACCATTGTGTTTAAAAACATAATTCACCCAAAATGAAAAAAATTGTACCTATTTGTCAGCCCTCATGGTGCCTGAAACATCTAAGAACATTTGACTAGTTTTATATTATACAGCTTTTGTTTGGAAAACACACAGTAGCTTTTAATGCTGCAAATAAAGTCATTTTGTGTTCCATAAAAACAGAGTCACACTTGTTTTGCACAAGAGGGCAAGCACACAGAATTTTCAGTTTTGGATGAACGGGATCTTTAACATCCGGACAGTGATGGGCAGGAAATCTCTCTCTTTCATGATGGATTTAATTCAAGCAGAGTGATTCTCAGCTGTGAGCTCTGTTAACCTCGTCCTTTATCCACTTCAAAACAAATCACCACTGACCAGACATGAAACCTTTCCTGCTCCTATCTGTTGAAGGCTTCATCACAAATACTTCTTCAGCACCATAAATATAAAACAACACTGTTTTTAACCTCGCAATTAAACTATTACACCAGGTTTTAACTATTACACATTTAAGTCAACACAGAGGGGAATTTAAAATCATTTCATTGACTCTACCATGGAAAACTGAGCATTAAGAAATAAATATTAATAATTAAGAATAATTTAATTAAGAAAACATTCAAGTTCAAGTTTATTTTATGTAAATAGCGCTTTTTACAATTTGGCTTTGTTGTGAAGCTGCTCTCAGAGTCAAGCTTGTTGTGAAACTTGTTTTTTCAATTATTTAAATGAGGTTGTATTATCTGTGCATCACTTTGTTCAGCTTAACTGTTAATAAACATGCTAGAGAACGTAACAAAACCTAACTAGTCTTTTGTAACGAAACAAACCAAAGCCAGTTCCTTAATAACATCATCCTCCAGGAAGCACAATAGGCCGGGTAATATAACTGACAATGTGTTTGTAGAAATCCTCTTTTGACTCTAACATACATCTGTACAATCAGAGACGTCTCAGAAGCCTTCAATAGAATCAGAAAGGTTTCGTGTGTGGAGGGTGTGTGAGCTGGAGGAGGTGCCGCAGAGTTCAGTACTGAGATCCTCTGACTTCTGCTGAAGGACACAAGGAGCAGTAAGAGCAGATGTTAAGATGTTATGATGAACCTACTGGACGCATGATCAACCCATGGTCTCCACCACTGCTTTTTATTCACCTTGTTTCTCTTTCTCTCTGCAAATGAAACGTCACAGGATTAATGACACATGTCTATCTGTCCAAAAGTGACGGTCAAATCAAAAGACCTTCGGCTATTTAAATAAAGTGTTTTAACACGACAGTTGAAAAGTTTGAAATCACTGTGAAATCTTATTTACCAATGATGCAAAAAAATGAAACATTTACAATAAAGACTTTCATAATGTTGCAAATTAAACTCTGTTAATTAAAGTGCAGCTATTATAATTATATATTTTATTTATTTAGTGTGTAATATAGGTGTTTGGGTATGTTAAAATGCACTTATGAAGTGCTTATTTATTTAAATTATGAAGTTATTCTCTCCAACAGAAAACACTTTTCCTGAACTGCCTGAAACACCCAGTTTGTTGTTCTGCTATTATTTGTGACATATCTACATAACTATGTTACACATTTATAGAAGAACCGACAGAACCAGCTTTCATCAAAAGCGTTTAAGTCTTAGTGATTCCAAACTTTTAAACAACAGGGTAAAATTATCACAAAACGTGGCTGAAAACATAATCTGAAGTTCTTAAGAGACGCCACTATTCTATTAAACTCTATCCTGTTTCTCTCTCCTGCCCTCTGCATCATTACCATCATCATCATCATCGTTTTCCTCCTGAGGTGGAGTGAGCTTCTGTCCGTCTCCAGACTCCTGAGACATGCTCAGCATCTTCTCTTTTCCCCTCTTAAACTTCTGCTGCCGCGTCTTAATGCGATCCATCCTAAACAAATGCGATTACGGTCACCACACGCGCATTTACTGACACATGATAAAGTGATACAGTGTCTAACACACAGAGTTTTTAAAAATCAACTTAATACTATCAACAACCCGGATGCAAGATCTACCTATCAGAGAAGATACTGCTGCTATGGAAACCTTGTTATTATGGGATGTTGTTGCATTAAAAAGTTTGTACTGGTGTTTCCTGATTAGAAAGACAGAAATCCAGACTGATTCACTCACTAATTCAGGTTATCCATCAAAGTTTGTATCTATGAGAAAGTAAACGTGTACTTTACATTGAACCAAACTGTGACTCATCTCAGACTTTGCTGGTTTGGTTGGAACGTTTAAGAACTCTTTATTGAAGAACTTGGAAAATTCAGCAAGCACAAGCTGAACATCTTCTCTGGTTTATCCAGTGAGGTGAAAGTGTAAAACAGCACACAGATGATGTAAAAGATCAGGGTTTCTTACTGTCTCTTTAGCTGCTCCATAGATCTTTTCTCCTCCTCCAGACGAGCTCTGACGGCCTTCACGATGCTGGCCTGAAACAGCTCAGCTCCTCTGAGAGAAACACACACATTTATCATTTATAGACATCCTGAGGTTCTTTCAAAGCTTTATGAATTTTCCTAACAGGTGTGTAACTTATGGACGACATATTTACATTTATTTATTTGGCAGATGCTTTTATCCAAAGCGACTCACAGTGAATTCAAGGTATACATTTATCAGTACTTGTGTTCCCTGGGATCGAACCCACAACCTTTGCGTTGCTAACGCAATGCTCTACCAGTGTGTGTGAGTGTGTGTGTGTGTGTGTGTGTGTGTATGTGTGTGTGAGAGTGTGTGTGTGTGTGTGTGCGCATGTATGGGTGATTTGCAGATTGTACCGGGAGGCAAGTATCTGTCCTGCCCGAATGTCAGCGATCACATGCAGGAAGTAGTAGCTCATGAAGACCCGTCTCTGGAGAAGCAGGAAAGCAAAACAGATGCTGTCCCAGATAATTCCGGCCTCATCCCGCGGCAGCTCACAATCAACACCTCCCGACACTGAGAATCCAGAAGAAACAGACATGAAACACATGTTGAGATAAGTGTATCACACCGAACTTCTGCATGTTTCATTCATTTTCATTCTCTAACTTCATTATTATAGATGGTTTTGTTGCATTTCTTGCAATGCATTCTGGGAAAGTCTTCTCCTGATGCTTACATTCAATGCTGCTGCAGAATTTGGCCAAAAGAAGCATCAATATTTTATAACTACAACACGCAAGAAAGCCGACATGCAGTCCGTCTATTTCTTAATATTAATTAACAAAGATTAGAAATCGCAGTCGCCTTAGAAAATCGCCTTAAATCCAGCAAGGATTAGAAATCAGATCAGAAATTAGATTAGAAATCAGATTAGAAATCATATCAGAAATCAGATCTGATAACAGACCAGAAATCAGATCTGAAATCAGATCCACACATGCATTTATCATCATCTGCTGTTCACCTGGCAGATCTTCATATTCTTTTATGGTGCAGGCAAGACTGAGCAGCTGAATTAGCCAACAGCTTCTCACCATCAAATGTCTGATGTAACCACACGCCAAAATCTGAAAAACAAACACCATCTATTCATCTATGCATGAATAATAATTAATACACATGACAAACCTCATGATTTTGTGCAGTTAACACAAATTTAATTTTCAGAGTTTAAAAAAGTTCAAACTAAATTATTTAATAATAATAAAACAAAGATCTCAGCAATAAATATAGACAATAGCAATTTTCGCATTTTCTAATTTCCTTAGAATAAAAAGAATGACTAAGTTTTTAAAGCAAAATTAAATAGCATTAAATACAATATATAATCTTAAAATATAATCATTCATAGATTGTTTATTTGCATTCTGGTTGCCCTCACAGCAAACACATTCTTCATGGTGATGACAAAGACGTTGTACGCGATGAGGAAGTCCCAGTAACGGAGAATCTCTTTGATTGGCTTGAGCAAAAGTTCACCCCCGAAGAGCAGGAAGTAAAAACAAGCCACCAGGTAGCCCATACAGAAGATGCTGATGCGTGTCGTTCCTGTGATGAAGATGATGGTCAGGACAAACCAGAACAAGTAGCTGAACATGATGACCTTCAGCATGTCCAGATAGGACCTGAGAAGAAGACAAGAGAACCCAAGCCTGAAGATTACAGGAGATCCAAACGACCATAAAATACATTTAGCTTAATTTACATACATGTAAGAGAACCACTTTAGAACTATACTAACTGGCTGTACTTTATGTTAATGGGATTTATTAGATAGGTTATGGTTCATTTCCTATGCAATATTAGACGACAGGCCTAATTATAATGAGCGAATGGATGGCTGGAACAATTCCTTCACATGATGTGGATTTTATCACACACTAAAGCTTGCGTGGATCTCTGATGTCTTGGAATGCACTTTGTAGCCGCCACTCCAAAGGTTAAAGGTCATCTTCTCTGTTTGTAGACACAGACGTGGTGCTTAGCCACAGGCCTCCACTAAAAGCTGTGATGAAAAGCTGAGATGTTCTAATATGGACCAGCATTGATGGACCACAACAAGTAGAAGCTTCCTTCTCTAAAATCAATCACCTTGTAGAAAAAAGATCAGTCCATACTTAAAAGCTACTTATTGGGTTAGAGCTCAGACAGAGAGAGTGAGAGAGCGTGTGATGGCGTGTTATGGATTTTTCCCTCTTTCTGCAATATGAGCCATGGAAATTCTTGGAAAGTGAGGGAGAAAAAAGGGTTGAGTGACATGTAAAAACTAAATAAAATGCTTCTCTCATCCTCAGCCATCACTAAAACAATATACAGCCATCGCAAAACATATATGCAGTGTATTTGTGTGTTTGTACAGTAGAGTACTTGCAGTGTGTGTGTACAGTACAGTACAGCATCTGAAGTGTAAGTCTGTTTACAGTACAGTATCTACAGTGTATATGTCTGTGTACAGTACTGTACCTGTAGTGTGTGTTTGTGTGTACAGTACAGTACAGTACCTGCAGTGTGTGTATTTGTGTACAGCAGAGTATCTGCAGTGTGTGTGCAGTATAGTTCAGTACAGTACCTGTTGTATGTTTGCTTGAGTATCTGTGTGTATGTCTGGGTGTGTGTACAGTACAGTACAGTACCTGCTGTGTGTGTGCTTGAGTATGTGTGTGTGTACAGTACAGTACAGTATCGGTGTGTGTGGGTATAGTGTACAGTACCTGCTGTGTGTGTGTGTGTATAGTGTACAGTACCTGCTGTGTGTGTGTGTGTATAGTGTACAGCACCTGCTGTGTGTGTGTGTGTGTATAGTGTACAGTACCTGCTGTGTGTGTGTATAGTGTACAGTACCTGCTGTGTGTGTGCTTGAGTATGTGTGTGTGTACAGTACAGTATCGGTGTGTGTGTACAGTACAGTACAGTATCGGTGTGTGTGTGCTTGAGTATGTGTGTGTACAGTACAGTACAGTACAGTATCGGTGTGTGTGTGCTTGAGTATGTGTGTGTACAGTACAGTACAGTACAGTATCGGTGTGTGTGTGCTTGAGTATGTGTGTGTGTGTACAGTACAGTACAGTATCTGTGTGTGTGTGTGTGTACAGTGTTCAGCACCTGCAGTGTATGAAATCTGGTACAGGGTTGTGAACGCTGAAGGAAGCAGCGTCCAGGTCTCGACAGATCTCAACATTATCTCCTGCCATCAGACGAACAGCTGCTTTATTTTCCTCGTCAAACACCTGCCGCTGCAGTGACGCGCACAGCAACAGCATGAAGTCATCTACACAACACAGAAAGATCAACACTCACAGTTCCTCTCTTACTGTAAAACACCACGCCGCAAGTTTACTGCAGTTACTCACAGACGAGGAAGATGGAGCTGGGCCGGGTGTGGAAATCAGGGAGGTACAGCCATTTAATCACATTAGATTCCGTCATAGATCCAGGAAACCTCCAGGGATAATCTAGAATATAATTACAAAAGGTTCGATTCAGTCATGGATCCAGAAAACATCCAAGAATAATCTGGAATATAATAACATTGGATTAGATTCGGTCAGAGATACAGAAAACATTCAGGATAATCTTGAATATGATCACATTAGACTAGATTCCATCATAGCTTCAGGAAACCTCCAGGGATAATCTGGAAGCGAGACGAGTTTGAGAACTAAGTCTCTCACTAATCCAGATCGATGGAATCCAGCAGATACTTTGAGCAAAAAACCTCCCAACACTCACAAACGGACGGTGCAGGAAGTCAGAAATGATGTTACAGAGCAACAGCGAGAATATTATAAATAATGACGCAAATCTAATTGCTCTGAAACGCTGGACTTTGAAGATTGCAGGTAAACAGAAGATCTCAAATTACCCACAAGTTGTTGATCCACCTCAGGTGATCCAATCACAAATCATCAGACAAGACATGAGGTTTGTACTGCACGTGTGACTCATGCATTTACTGTAAACTTGTTTTAGTGCAGTCATTGTGTGTTACGCTAGTAGGCAACATTATCAACACAGCGTTTACACTTAGTGCCCATTTGCGATTAGATCATTGCAGACAGATGTTAACATCAGATCTAAACTGGTTCACAGACAATTCAAAGTTACTACAAAATACTACAATTTAAGCAGATTTAAAATGACATTTTGGTGAATCAGCGCTCATTCCCAGAATGCATCTGTGCTCCAACACTGGAATTTGGGAACGGTATATTTAGTAGAAATTGGACATGCTAACAATTGATTTTGGTTTCTGAATACTGTACAAACACAGACCTTTACAAGCAGCAGGTGGGATTCCAATACACACAAAATACTGGAACGTGATCATGCAGGCTAGAAAACAGCAGTATTTGGGCCAGATCTCAGCGATGGCTTTCCGTCTGCGTCTGTACATGACCACAGCCAGAGCTAAGCCGTGCAGCATGGAGTAAAAATCCATCCGCTGACCCATCACGTTTATCGCCAACAGGAAACACACCTGACAACACAGACACATTGTGACAGAACAAGACATCTGTCAACATACAGCACATCAGTTGAACCGGGTGCAAATAAACATATACACACACTTAATCCACACTCAAAATGTCTGAATGTCATTACATTGAAAAACAAAGAGAATATCTCGCGTATATGTGGATTTTACATTATTTTCACTTTAAAATATAACCTGAAACCTATTTTTCATCTTTTTTTAATCTAATCTAATAACACATATACTGAAAAATCTAATAACATATATACTGTCATATATTTCCCCAAATGAAAGTCTTTTGAAAGCAAACTTAAGCAAATATTCAAACCTGAATATTTGAAAGACTTTATCCTTGAACTCTTTTAAGTCAATTTGAATCAATTTGTCAATCTTTAATTTTATTCATGCAAAAACAACAAAGGTGACACATACTAAAACGTACCTCTAGCCCGAACTTATAGAAGAAATAGTTTATGAAATATTTGGCACAATTAACAATCCCGTTGTCAAGGTGTTGCCGGGTGATGTCATGAAAGATGGTCCGGGATGGGGGAGGGGAAAGTTTGTTCCTCAGACGGAAAAACTCCTGGTGTCTATAAATGGTGACCTCAAAGGCCAAGATGGCCAACATCAGCAAGTTATTCTGATGAAGAGAGAAAAAAGCAAGATGATGCTCAGTGACTTCACCAAACACGCTAACTTCACATTAATCTGAACATTTAAAACGTGTAACATTTAAAAATGCACAAGAAAATTAATGTTCTTTTTTAACAATGTCAGTTAAAGGAGACACTCAACCCTTAAAAAATAGTGTTTATTAAGAGCCGTTTTATTTTCTACCTTATTTTCTATGAGGTTTTACATTTTTTCGGTCCCTGATTTGCATGCGTTTTTACTCATTAAAGTAATAAAAATAAAAAGCAACAACATTTTAATAAAATAACAATAGGTATGTCCTATATTTAGCTGTCACTGTTCAGTTCTGTGTTTTTGTAGCTAATAATCTTTTAATGCATTTACTTGTGTTGCTTTGGTTTATAATTCACTTTGCAACTTCTTCAGTTAGCAAATGTACAATTTTTGAATTTTCGCTCGATTCAGCATTTAGCATTCTGGTTTAAAAATATGGTTTCATTATTTTTTTTAAACAATAATATAACGAAACATTTGTTTGTAAAGACAGAATGAAAGCTAGAGGCTCATTGTGGCCTGCTGAAGTTCTCACCCTCAGGTTGGGCAGTATGGGTTTCTCAAACTTCAACAGGCCGACCCAGTTTGCGGGGTCCACAGGTTTGTTGTACAGCAGCGATGCATTCAACATAATCTTCTGCTCCTCTGTGTAGTTTAGGGGCTGCAGAGAAAATGTTTAAGTGTGTTTTTACGCAAACTGATTTACAATCATATCTAAATCAGTTCATGAGCAACACAGATGCTCCATGTTAAAGGATAGTTCACACAAAAACAAGAACATGATCTAGAACTTCTTCAGAAATTCAACTTTGAAGAAAGCAAGATCTGAAACGACATGAGGTTGAATGAAATGAACATTTTTATTTTTGGGTGAACTATCCCTTTAGTAACAGTAACCCAAATAAATGCCACTCCAATAAACACATTTTATGACCAGCAGAGACCTACCATGACACAATTGCTGGAGTAGTTGGACGGCTGGATGGACTCCAGCTGGTAAAACATTTTGCAGATAATAATAACACACGTCCACACGGTACAGACGCTAGAAGCCAAAACCCGAAACTGTTTGTAGGGCAGAGCAAACGCCCAGGAAATCAGAAAGACGTAATTCAGCAGAGAAACCTGCGGCAGATAAGCACAGAAAGAGCTTCAACGCCAAGAGGACCTGATTGAGACCACTGCATGAGAACCTTTTCCTTACTTTAACCTTTTAAGTCTGTTTAAAAGGTTAAGC
>JAZGTK010005339.1:7523-22663 GCA_036877625.1 Ambastaia sidthimunki
TACGGTTAATTATACTTATTATTCCCTTTGAGCTAAGGCTTAAATTCCCTCGTTTCAGCGGAAGAGCGATAGTGTTTTAAATAACGCTTTCCAACCCGGCTGACACGCTACAGTAGTAAAAGCACTGTATATTCAAACAACATTTTTTCATGAAATTTATTTGTTTCTACATTGTACAATTCAAAAATGAATTCACCTAAAAATACAGACTTCCAGACAAAAATTGCTCAATTAAAATACTGTTTCAACACAAATGACCTCAACTGGAAAACAGAAGTTCTTGCAAATGTCATGTTTCTCTCGTTGCATTAACTGACAAAGTACACATTCCTTGTGTAAAACATATAGTGAAACAACTAGCAAATCACATCTTCTTGCTGAGTTTATTGCATATTCACGACATTTCAAGACAAGCATTAGTGCACTTGCAGATCACTTTTTCTCACTAAAAGTTTTTAAATTCCTTGCATAAAACCACTCAACAACACTGAGACCATTTGGAAAAAAAAGGGGTTTTGCTAAGATTGTTCTCTTGTATTCAGTAAAAGTGTAATATGCACTGTCAATCGCTTGTGTACATTAAATGCATTTTGTGTGCAGATAATGTCATCACTGCAGATGGAGTGTGGTGCATTTACAGGACCTATCATTGACATCTGCTCTGTTTCTGTATTGTGGCTTAAACCTTTTTCTTATGTTTATTTGTTATTTCTTCAAGTTGTAATTGTGTCAGTTTTCTTTGTCATTTTTTCTTGTTTTTAGATTCTGTTCATTACTTCTTTATTGTTCTACTGCATGGGACACATGGTCACAAAATTTCTTGTGTGTTTTGGAGTTTAAGCCAACAACATCTTCCAGTTTGTTCTTTACAGGCTATGGCATGGCATCTATCCCAGCATGTCTTAACAATGTGCCGGTAATGGGTCTCCTTCTGGATCCCCTTCAGTTTCCTGTTTCCATTTTTCAGTTACCATATAAGACATATAGGGTTGAGTTTTCTGTTCCCCCCAGCTGTTTCCCCTTTTAATGCCTTAGGGTCCACTCTTGTTACATACTCAGCATGCAGTGCCTGTCACACTGCAGGACAATATTCTTGAACAGTGCAAACACCTCTTTCTTGTGTTTTTTTTTATTTCTCTCTGTTTACTGCTCTCATTAGTTTCATTATTTCATCAACTTCACATTTCAAAATATCCATTTTGTGCAAACCACAAAACCAGCTGCTCTTTCTCAGAATTTGGTTTCATTTATCATTATTGTTTGCTAACATATGTTCAAAAATATGCTATTAATTCTTAAGATTTATTTTCAAACTTTTTTAATGCGCAGTGTCTTTAAACTATTTTCCTTTTAATACACAAAAGACATACCAGTAGCTTTATTAAATAGGACACATATTATACATACTAGTCCCTTTATAATATAGGGCTCATACTGTCCTTTTAGAAAATAGGGCTCATATTCTTTATTATATGACATATAACAAATAATATGGCCTTATATATACACTTATACACTCTTCTCAATTGTGACAATAACTGTGGCCCTGTGTTGAGTCACATCCAAGACTCCCAAAGGGGAACACAACCACTGCCCACAAAATACAGTTTATTCTGTCTGTGTGACAGAACTTTATACCAGGTAACAAATGTCCTACAGAGATTTCCTGATAGGAGCACAGCAGGGGGAATCCTTTGATCCCACTGAAACCTCACGAGAAGAGCTAACCAAAAGGCGTCCCACAGAAACCACACAGAACAACAGTCACACAGCCACAGCTACTCTCACACAGATATGCATTCTCTCAACACACTGACATGGACTTTACACTATAACATATATGCCTACCCTCAAGACCCACTTTACAACAAACACAGACCATTGCAATGTCCACGTGCTTTCATTTACTGATATCCATCAAGGCCCATTTAACAGTAAAGCAGATCAGTGCCTTTACTTAGGTTTTTTGGAATCAAACCCTTTAGTTTTAAGGTCTGACTTTTTGCTTTTTAAAATTTGGAGACACTTTTTCGCAACTGGCGAATAACACAAACTTGTGAGGATACGTGGTTGTAAACATTTAACAGCACTATTAGCAGCTGTATGATGTGGAAAAACTCAATATGGTACAGAGATATTTGCAAACTACAGAAAAGGTTAAGTACAGGTTAAAAACAAGTCCTGGGTGTGTGTACATCGTGTTGTATGTGTCAGTCAAGTTCATGGGAGTTCAGGAGTCTGATGGCTTGGGGGGAAAAATGTTACTGTCTGGTTTTGAGGGCCAATGATCTTCTCAGCTGTCCTCATTATCCTCTGTAGGGTCTTGCGCTCCAAGATTGAGCAATTCCCAAACCATACAGTGATTCAACTGCTCAAGATGCTCTCGATGGCCCCTCTGTATGGTGGAAGGTGCTTTTCTCAAGGAATTTGGTGCTCTTGATGAGCTCCACAGAGGATCCGTCAACGTACAACTGGAAATGGTCACTCTGTGCTTTCCTGAAGGCAGCAATCATCTCTTTTTTTTAATCAAAGTTCAGAGACAGGTTGTTGGCTCTACATCAGGCTGTAAAATGTTGTACCTATTCTCTGTATGCTAAATTGTCATTCTTGCTGATAAGACCCTCAACAGTCGTTACAAGTTGATTAATCTTGATGATGTGGTTTGAGTTGTACACTGCTGCAAAGTCGTGAATCAGCAGAGTGAACAGCAGTAGACTAAGCTTAGAGGGGCCCCAGTGCTCAGTGTGGTGGTGTTGGAGATGTTGTTTTCAATCTGGACTAACTGAGGTCTCCCAGTCAGGAAGTCCAAGATCTAGCTGCAAAGGGAGGTGCTCACGCTCAGCTTTCTTATCAGGTGTTAAATGCTGAACTGAATTCAATAAACAGCATTTGTACATAAGTGTTATTTGTGTTATTCTTGTCCAGGTGTGTGAGGGTCAGGTGGACAGTTATGGCAATGGCATCATCTGTGGAGTGTTTTGGACGATACACAAACTGCATAGGATCCAATGAAGTGGTAGTGGCGACGAGAGCACGTCGATGTGCTACAGGGCTCAGCGACAGTCAGAGATGTTTGTGAAATTACATTCTAAAATAAAGACAGACACTTTGAACCGGTGATTTCTTTTTTCACGTCTGTTGATGCATTTCATAATCTGAGATAAAGCAAAGACATTTGTGCGGGAATTTCTCGCATTATTAAACTTGCGGGAATGGTTTAAATTATGCGCAATCCCCACAATCCCGCGCCAAAATTCAAGCCCTGCTATTTTATATGGGACATTTGAGTATTTACTTATTCAGTTATTTTTAAGTGAAAGGAAGGGATGAAGGAAAATTTCATGTTTGCTGTTTTTTAAAAGCATTGAGAAATCGTGTTAAATAATCGTGATTTCGATATTGACCAAAATAATCATGATTTTTTTTTTTTCCATAATGGAGCAGCCCTATGCCAAAGCCTGAAGGCCTGGTCTTCAACGCAAGCCGACGTCACATAATGTCGCCAACAGATCATCATGCAGTGATTTCTGTGCCAAATAAGTGTTTGGCGGTTGTAGACAGCAGCATCAGTTGCTCCGATGTTCATGTAGTGTAAAAAACTAGAGCTAAAGACAACAATAGCACCAATAGTATGTATGAGAAAACATTCTAATATCAGATACTATATATGCAGACAACCTACATTTGAGCAGAGAGTGCTCTATTACAGGATCAATCTTGAGCTCAGTACACAGACTCCCACAGACCCCACTACTGAAATAAACATAAACATATTAGACTCCTGGACTGTGATCAAACATATATTTTTCTACAGTGAACCCAATATACATAACTTTGACCTAGTGATAAACTGTTGCAGGCCTCAAACCTCCATGGATAACTTTTATATAAACTGGAAGCAGATTCGTATTCATTCCACAAGACTATATCTGATCTGAGAAAGCAAATAAAGTTACCCTAACCCAGTGTTACATTTTCCTTAAATTTGGCTGAGCAGTCATTGGGTGGCTCGCCAATTACTAGAATGCTTCTAGTACATAAATGAAGAAAGCTGGACCAAGTTCAGGGGAAAAGAGTTTTATTAAAGATGCTCGTGTAGCACAGCCGTCTTCTGAAACTTAACCCAAAGTTCTGTCTGTGTGACAGAAATTTATACCAGGTAACAAATGTCCTACAGAGATTTCCTGATAGGAGCACAGCAGGGGGAATCCTTTGATCCCACTGAAACCTCACGAGAAGAGCTAACCAAAAGGGGTCCCACAGAAACCACACAGAACAGATGTAAATGTATATACAAAATACATACAATCCTTCACAGGGTTCCTCAATTAGTTTTTACCATCCATATCAACACTGTCTGTTCATCTCCACACTGGATGTCTTTTGTTTACTTTTCCTAAAAGCAGAGTAAATTATAGGATCAGTATTCATATTTTTGCTGTTCATACATTTATGAAAATCATAATATAATAGTATTAACAGGCATCTACTCACCATTCAATAAGAGAAGTGACAGCGACAGGCTGAAGCAGTGCCTCTGATGTTGGGGGGATATTCAGTTGTAGCAATCCTGAGACACTGATCAAGATGCGCACTGGACAATCTGTTTCTATCCTGGTTCTTGATTGTATTCATTATAGAAAATGCCTCACAGATGTAGATGGAGGGAAACATTGAAAGCAGAAACATTGCAATGACTTTGCTGTTCATGAATTTATCTTGAGAAACAAATTTGGTCCAAAAGTCATTCACATTAGACTCCTTGTGTTGTTCTCTGAGCAAATCAGACTTTGACATTTCCAAAATCTCCAGCTGCAAAGATGCTTCATCTAAAGATGGAATCAGGATTTTAGCCTCAGCAGTCCACTGTCCATCTGTTGAACTGAGAACGGGTGTCTTAGGAAGAGAAGGAGTTCACTCGACAAGTTAAAGCTCCCAAATCTCTCCTTGAAATTATCTGCCAGTCTTGTGACGAGTCGCGCATTAGCGGGTGCTCTCGCATATGATGTTTCTCAATGCTTTTGCAAGTGTGGAAAGTGTAGCTTTCTTCCTCAAAGATCCAGTTCAAAAAGTGTCAGTTTTAAACAAAAAGCTTCAACAGCTTTGTGCATGTCTGCAATAGTGTGGTTCTTGCCTTGCAATTGCAAATTAGGCTGATTTAGATGAGAGATAATGTCGCACAAAAAACTCACATACCCTATCTCTGTGCTGTCGTTCAAAAATCTCCAAAAAAATTCTCTGCGTTCTGCCTTTAAATGCTACTTAAAAATGTACAAAGTTCATTTTGTAGTTTACACACCCTTCCCAGCACACGACCCTTGCTAAGCTAGCAAGATCACTTGCTAGAGGATCACTTTTGCAACTCTGACCCTCAACGCATGTGACAGGGCATCCAGGCCATCAGCGACTACAAACACAGCAATTCCATCCCAACAACCACAAATGCCTTCTTCCTGAACGAGCTTAATGACTTCTATGCTCGCTTTGAGAGAGACAATAACGAAACCGCCACCAAGCTCACACCTTTAAATGATCACCCGTCCATTACATTCACCTCCACTGATGTTTACACTGCACTGAGCTGGATCAACGCGCACAAGGCTGCCGGACCAGACGGCATCCCCGGAAGCATACTCAGGGCAAGTACAGAACAGCTCGCTGGGGTTTTTACAGACATTTTTAACATGTCTCTAGCTCAAGCAGCTCTAGCTCAACCTTTGCAATTGGATTATGGACTTTCTGACTAACAGACCCCAGCATGTTTGGTCAGGCCACATCTGCTGTGTGCTGAGCCCCTTCCTCTACTCCCTCTTCACCCTCAACTGCAGGGCCTTGAATGGATCTAACGCCATCATCAAGTTCGCAGACGATACTACAGTGATTGGACTCATCAGCAACAACGATGAGACTGCCTACAGGGAAGAGGTCCAGCACCTAGCCACATGGTGCACAGACAATAACCTGCTCCTTAACACCACCAAGACTAAGGAGCTCATTGTGGACTTTAGGAGGGAGAAAGGAGGCACACACGATCTCATCCACATCAACGGGATGGCTGTTGAGCGTGTCTCCTGCTTCAAGTTCCTGGGGACCCACATCTCAGAGGACCTGTCCTGGTCCTCCAACACCTCCAGCCTTGTCAAGAAGGTTTAGTGTTCTTGAGGACACTAAAGAGGAACCAGATGTCTTCTTTCATTCTGGTGAACTTCTATCGCTGCACAATACAGAGCATCCTAACCAATTGTGTCACAGTCTGGTATGGGAGTTGCTCTGTCGCGGAGCGCAAGGCACTGCAGTGGGTGGTGAAAACCGCCCAGCGCATCACAGGAACTCCACTTCCTGCTATTGGGGACATTCAAAAGAGACAATGTCTGCATCGAGCACGCAGTATCCTCAAAGACTCTTTTCACCCCGCCCATAAACTGTTCTCCCCCTTGCCTTCCGGCAGGTGCTCCTCAGACTGAGGAACAGCTTCTTTTCAAGAGCTGTCTCCTTACTGAACTCTGCGACTCAATGATTCCACTACACTCTTAAATACACGTACACACTCCATTAAATACATTAATAACTGTTACTCTCTGTTATTTACTTTACAGGACCATCAATGCACTTCTGGACACTACCACCCACAGACTGTTTTCTCCCCTGCCTTCCCGCAGGCGCTTCAGGAGCCTGCGGACCAGAACCAGCAACCCGAGGACCATCAATGCACTGCTGGACTATCTGCACATTCATCTGCACTCCAGATTATCATATCTACACATTTACCGCACAATTCTTTGTCAACACATTTATTTGCACTACATTTACTGCACAATTTGCACCCCAGTACTATGTACTGACTATTGTTATAACATAATTTACTGCACTGTTTGAACTACGTTGCCCTACCCTTTTGTACATTTCTGTTTATATCCATCTGTACATTATGCCCATAGTACATGATGTACATGTACATCTGTAAATAACCTGTAAATAACATAACCTATATCCTGCACTTTACTGCTTATTGCACTTCTGGTTAGACCTAAACTGCATTTCGTTGCCCTGTACTTGTACATGTGTAATGACAATAAAGCTGAATCTAATCTAAAAAATCTAAACAAATTCTTGAGCTCAGTGCACCAACAACATCAGCCTTTGCAATAATGCTATTTAGTCTAGACCTGACCAAACAGGGCTCAACAATATGAACACAGACTATGGACAGGGAGCAAACATGTCAAGTTCAAAACAAACACATTAGAGTCCTAGACAAACAGAAAACATACACTATTATTAAATTGGTAGACATACCTGAGATAACAATAGCTGTATGTAGACCTCAAGAACGCCAGTGTGATCCTGCTATGTTTTTATAATCACGCTCCTTTTCTAACCACAAGGATTCTGAGCTGAGAAAGCATTAACCTATACTCTACTCACAGGTAGACCTAAACCTTGTCCATCTACAGTTCTACTCTTAACCAACTGCAGATACCTGTGAGCGATTACATGTATGTCAGCCTCAAAAATTTGACTGTTACCTTATTATAAGCCCAGAATTTTACTCCTTTTCAAATCACTAGACTACTTCTGATCTGTGAAAACATTCTTGTATACAGGTAATCAGAACAGACATTATTGATCCATAATACTGTCTGCCTGCAGCACAGACCTGACCCAACTTATTTGACTCCTAAGATTCTCCAGTATTGTAACCCAGCTGACTTACTGATCACCCTTGTGAACTCCATTGTGAGCCTTCTATATATACCTGAAGCATATTAGTTTTCAAACATCTGAAAAAGCATTAACATGCAAATAAATTCAACATTGTGAACAATCACTGTAGATTCATCAGTACCCTTGTGAAAAAGAAGTGCACTTAAGTATACTTATATAAAGTGTACTTATTGCAAAAATAAAAAACACAAGTATAAATTAAATGTTATATGCATATTTAAATGCATTTTATTTGTAATTTATTTCAAACACATTACAGATTAAATTCATAATAAATGCAATTAGTGGAACTTTTGAGTGATTTTTTTAAACAGCTTAAGTGGGGCTTTAGTACATTTTTATATGTACATTTATTATGACTTCTAGTGACTTTAAAACGTAGTTAAAGTGCATTGATCAGTGTACTGACAAGAAATTAATGTGAACTAAATATGTTCATATCTAAAAATACACTTAGTGTTAATTAAATGTAATGTTTTTTGACATACTAAATGCATATGTAATGGATTTCAAATGTATCACAAATTAAGTTTATATTAAATGCAGTGCGTTTTTAAACCACTTAAGTAGGACTTTAATAGTACATCTGTAACGATGACTCAGGAAAGGCGCGATCCATTTGCAGTCTTTATTTAATCGTAGTGAAAACAGGCAAAGGTCATAACCAGCAAACAAACACAGAGGTAATCCAAAAAAAGAATCCAAAAGACACGCAAATGGTCGGGGCAGGCAACAAAACCCAAAGCCAGGCAATAACAAAATCCAAAGGCAGGCAAGGGTCAAACACAAAAATGGACGCTTGGACGCTTAGACGCTTAGACGCTTAGACGCTTAGACGCTTAGACGCTTAGACGCTTAGACGCTTAGACGCTTAGACGCTTAGAAACGTACGCATGGCAAAACAAGACTTCGCCACAAAACATTGACTAACTGGGGTTTAAATACACAATGTTCATGACGTCCTGGTGGTGCTGCAATCAGCCCCGGTGCTGAGGTTTGATGGGATTTGTAGTTTGTAAACTAGAGTCAGCATTTGAGAGGAGTCTCCCTCTGGTGGCTGGAGAGAGGCGGTGCGGGAGCCTCCTCTAACAATATCGTTATATGTACTTTTACAATTGTTTCTAGCATATTTAAAATACAATTAAATGCACTGCTCAATGTACTGAAAATATACTTTAATATCAGATTAAACGTGTTGTGTTTGACCCCCAAAATATTATATTATAGTAGTATATTATGTGTAGTTGATTTCAAATATACCAGTTTAAATTTATATGAAATGTAGTTAGTTTAACATAAGAGTGTTTTTTTGACCCACTTAAGTGTACTTTCTTAAATGTGGGTAAGGTGTACTCCTAAAAATAATGAATCAATAAAATAATGGATCAATTATAGTGAACTAAAATATTTAAATTTAAATTAAATGAATTGCTATCATTTGCTAGATCAATTGCAAAATTTTAATTATGGAATGTACACTTTTATAAGTCCAATAAATAAATAATAAATAAATAAATAACAATAAATAAACAGATAAACAAAAACTTAAAATATTGTAAAATCACAACTAGCATATTAAACTTACACAGTTATATCCCTTAAAATACAATTTAAAAAGTTAACTTACACGTATGAATTGTATATTTTAACATCAGACAGAACTACTAACATTACAAACAACAAACACAGAACTGCATGAACTTAAAACAAACTACCCTTTTGATACTACCCCTTCTTATATCTATTACAGAATTGATTAATTCTCATCATAAACTTTACCACCAGCACTTTCCTGAAATTTTTTACCATAGCTCTTAATGTTACCCTTCTGCCCAATCAGAGCCCTGACTTGAAATGGAGTTGTCCCTTGAAAATGAGCAATCACAGCATCTGTGAACACAAAAACAGTACATTTTATGTCATGATAATCACTGTTTTCTGGCTTAAGAAGCCCCACTGGTTTATCTATGGCATACATTTGTAAACAGATGTGGAAACAATATATGCAATATATATACAGTGTTTCCCCTAGAACCACCACCCCCCAAAGGGCATTTTGCAAAAATTGTGACTTCTGGTGAGTTTTGTGGGAAAAAATTGACAAATTGTAACTTACCCATCATTAACCAAATAGCAACACAGCAAGTAGCACCAATTAGATCCAGGGCTATTCAATTTGTCATGTATTTTGAAATTGCAATGTACAACAGGCATGTTCCACAAACAATTAAAAAATTGTTTCTTGGTATTTTTGTCAAAGTAAATTAGTTTAGTGATCTTATTTAAACTACAACAGCAATAACTGGCAAACATTTAGGCTGCAGAGCTTATGAGAGAAATTACATTTCGCAAGAGCAGTGAAATCGGGTGTATATGTTGTTAGCGCAGTGCGCATACACTGGTGCAGGTGCTGGGCTGTAAGACATGCGCGATTACTCGACTGCTCTTATCCGTCATCACCCTGTTAGTCATTGCGTCTTACAGGAGAAACTTCTTGCGTCACTCTTGTTCTGCGCTGCAACTGCAGCTCGCCAGGCTAAATTGAACAGACGCAAGTCACTTCATAAATGTAGGGTCCGTTGTCCGACTAAACTAATTTTTTTAGATATGTCGTTTTAATACTAAGCTACTTTGAAGGCCGGAACAAATAACCTCGCGGGCCGATTTGCCGATTTGCCAGTTTGCTGCCCTAGGCAAGATTTTACCTGGTGCCCCTTGGCTCACAGCCCATTCCACCAATAATCATTATGTTTAAAATATCACACAAAAACTGCATAGCTTTGTCTTGATTTTTATATTTATTTTGGAAACACGCACACACACATAAAACAAATTATAAATACAATATAAACAATATAGATTATTGCAGAAATAAACTATATTACAGAAACCTGACTTGCCTCGACTTTCTTGCAGCATACAAGAATCCACAAATTAAAAAAGTAAAGAATTGCACCAAAAAAATTAAAAAAAACTAACTATACACAAACTTGAGTGCAATAAGGTGTAGCAAATGTTCTACAGCCTTACTCTCCTTGCCTTTCTTGCAGCAATTTTATCTATGATGTCATCATAAGAGAGCTGTTGTGAGACAGCGTGATTTATACTTATGACTGAAAGTCCACTGAGACGTTCTTGAGCCATCGTTGATCTCAGATAGTTTTTAATCAGTTTGAGTTTAGAGAAGCTCCTTTTAGCAGCAGCGACTGCAACAGGTAGAGTAGCAGAAATTCTCAGAGCGATCCATATATTGGGGTAAATTTCCGTCAGCTTCTTCTTGTGCAGGAAAGTCAGGAGCTTCATGTTTGTCATGTTTTTTAATGGCAGATGTGGAAAGTTCTGCATTTCCGAAGCAAGCTCCCTGCCATCAATATCTGGCTGTCCATCATGGCTTACAGCTGTGCTCAGGGTTTGGCAGTGCTCTAGCAGTTCCTCTTTGGACATGTTTGGAAAGTTGAGGAGCACTCCAAATTTGCCATTTACCTTCCCCAGGGTCTAAAATCTCTCATCTAGTGAAGAAAGAGCTGTATCCAATAGTAAAACAGTAACACTTACAATAAGGTGTCATTTAACATTAGTGAATGTTTTAACTTAAACTAACAATAAACATTACATTTTAAACAGTATTTGTTAATAGTTTTTGTTAATGTTAGTTATTGACAAATAACCTTATTAATAAAGTGTTCGATTTCCAGTAGAGGGCAGCAATGTTCTACTATAGTGTAAAAATATTATTAAAATGTGTTATCATGTGAGTCCCTATCATGCATTTTAAGTTTCTTTGACCTTCTGAACAAGCGATTGGATGGGCCTGAAGATTTAAAACAGAGATTGAAGGGGCTGATGCTGCCGAAATCATACTGCCGTTTAAAAAGGCTTATAATTAAAATGGAAGGTTCATGCTTTTATCATGACAGCCTAAACAGAGCAGTGAGTCAGTGAATCTGGTCCCTATGCAACCTGAGCTGCAGGGCAAAAAACATTGATCTTAGCATCTGGTCAATTATACATTGATCCCCAAACTAAGAGAGCTCAGTGCTCCCTTTAGAGTGTAGCTTAAACTTGACCAAACATAGTTGTACCATAAACCCGTAGAGAACTTGGGCACCTCTAGCTGAATTAGATTAGTCCAGATTAGTCCTGACATGTGAACATTCTATACAGGCAGGTAGCCTACACTTGAGCACAGAGTGACCTATTACAAACCTATTACAAATCAACCTTATACTGTATATACACAGACCTCACCTTTGTAGCCTAATTATCACCAAACAGAAGTCTACAACATCACCCTGTTGTTAATTTGAATATATATATATTCAAATTATATATATATACACTATAGGTTGAAGTGATAGACTGAGGTTTGGTCAGGAATATGCAAGGTTTCATAGGTCAATGTCACAGGGCACTCTTTGCTCAGCGGTCTACATGTTTATATAGTCCTTTTATATTACATTACCTTCTCAGACCTGTAGTTGATGTCATGGAATTTCTATTTTCTGAGTGAAAATCGTATATCCAAAATATAAGATTGGCAGATTTGCATCCTTGCCTTGTAGTGGTGGGATGACCCAGCGTCCTCAGCCTTTACGCATTCTGGCTTACAAAAGAGACAGTGTGTTGGACAGTATCAGCTAGTGATCAGATGGATCCTTTCTCACTGTCTCTCTGATATGAGGACAGAGTGGTGTCCCTATTGTAGTTAACCCCCGTCTTCCCCAAAGCTCCCCAAAGGTTTTAAGTTTTAAGCAGTTGTAGTCAGCTCCGCTTGAAATTCTGACTCCAGGTGGAGTAACACACTCACTATACAGATCCTCCACTCCCCATGGAGCGCAGGGGATAGTTGTTTAAATGAATGCAGCTATTGATAGTGAATGATAGTGCTTTCTGGAATAATGACCCTATGGGGAATGGATAATACAGTACCCACAATATCATGGGTCCTTCATTCCCTTTAAGACACTCAAGAAGTGAAAAATTTACATTAGTTCTGGGTGGTTGGTGCCAACCATTCTCTAGATCCCCTTGCATTTTCGATCCACTGGGATATGTGTGGTGTAGCATTCTAATTGCTATTGTGGGTCCTCTGCCCTCTCTAGAGCAGATTGTGGATAGAGTAGTACTCTGTTCTCCATCGAGCTCAGACTAGCCTTTATGCAGCCGATCAAGTGCCTCATTTGGATGGCATGCTGACCCTAGGCCTGAAGACGTGTGGGCAAGAGGTATATGGTAGTTTAAGGGTGCACTCCTCTCAAGTCAATACTGTAGGGCACTCTTTGCGCTGGAGAATCTATATGGATGTATGGTACTTTTATATAAGATCCTGAAAGAGTGAACATCTGAAGCTCTACTGATCACCCTCAAGTAATTAAAGTGATTTTATAGGACCCTATAATTTCTTATAGTTTAACAGAGATAATAAAACTATGTCATTATGTCAAACTTCATGATTCTGATTGGTTAAGCTTAGATAAACTAAGACAATTTCCACACAGTTCAGAGCATATCTTCTTTAATGAACAATATCACAGCATGGGGTCCTAGAAAGTGAACTGAGTGTTCAAAATGCCACTACTGTTAACCTACATTATAGCCCTGAGCTTCCTGGCAATATATATTGGCATACTGCCATACTGAGGCAATATATACTGAGGCATACAGTAACCTTTAGACTACTTATGATTTGAGAAAGCAATCTGTATAAAACTACTATTCTATATATATATATATATATATATATATATAGAAGGTGCACATACACCTTTTTAAGCCTTTAGACTACTCCTAGATCATAGCAGCTCATAAGACAGATGTTGCCTTTAAGAGAGTCATCTTAACACAAAATATAGTAGTGAGACACTCTCAACCCCAAGAAATCCCAGGGGAGCTAGCAGACAGCTAACTGCAACCACTCAAAACTATAAACTTAATGAATCTCTGGGGAACAGAGAGATTCACTATAGTAAGGGAATCACTGTGTTTATTCCAAGGAAAAGACAGCAGGTGGACAGGATCTTTCAGATCACTAGCTGCTTCTGTCCCACAACATGCTGCCCCTTTTGCCAACGAGAAGGTGGAAAGGCCACAGGGGAGGGTTCAATTCCACCGTCCTAAAAATGATGGCCATTACCAAGAAGGTAGAAACCTCTCACCAGGTGCCCTAGGAGTTGCTAGAGAGGGGATTTGATTCTCATGTTCAGCAATATTAGGCTGACTATCACAACGCAGGAGATTATAGGCACAGAAGAGCTTCAGGAGACAGAAGAGGCACAGAAGAGCTTCAGGAGACAGAAGAGCTTCAGGAGAGATAAGGGCCCATATTGGTCTCATATTGCCTAAATTGCTCTTATCCTTATTAGGACCTACCCTACAAGGGTAAATACTTGGTCCCAGAATAAAATGCAGTCCCAGAATAACACTGAACTTCTAAAGGCGAGAATGGCTGAAAAACAAGCTGGCAAGCAAACACCTCCTTACCTCATGAGTTTCCAGAAAACTCTAACAATACAAGGATGGTTATAAAATGGACATCAAAGCAATTCTTGAGGGAGGTTTAATTCAAAAACATGTTCTAGGCTCAATCTCAGATCTCTTTTTATTTTCAACTTTTTATCTCTAACCTACGTGCAGGCCTCCAATGGTAACTGCAATGTTTATTGTATTATTAAACCTGAGGCAAACACCTGTATGAATGTCTAGACTACATATGAAAATATTATGTATAAAATTGCTATATATTCTTAGCAGGCTGCTGACGTGAAAGTGTGACCTACAATATTAACCGAATTTCTAATTTAGGGTACGAATTTAGGGTAAAAAATGTGTTGCTGTGTCACAACTCTATCTCCTCAAGTCCATCTCCAAAGATTATCAAACGTTTTCCCTCTGCTCATGTCCTGAGCAGAGACCTACAACATTGACAAAGCTTTAGCTGACTGCTTTCACAGATTCCACGAATGTTAAATATGTAACAAGGTTTACATCAAAGGTAAAATTTGAGCAACACAAGCTATAAACAGACAAAATGTACATTATCGTTTCTAAACTGATTCCTCTCTTGTGTAGCACAGAGCAATTTAGTAATTTACTAAGAACAAGCGTTCCTAAGTGATTTCTGCTTGTTAAGCTTCCCAAAACTATGAAAACAAGAATTAAGAACAAATAAGCGCTTACAGGCGAAGTTAACGTTTTTGTGTAAAACAGCATAAGAAACGGACAAATCTGATCATAAAAGCGGTAGGCAAGTTCAGTTTACTGTTCTATTTAATGCAAAGATTTGATCTTCCCAAGAACAGGAAAATAGACTTACGCAAGTGATTTTTGTGTTATTGAGCAGTGCAAATTATTGGATATAATGAGTCCAGTCAAAACAAGCGTGTACTAAGTGAAACGCATTTTATAAGTAATTGCTG
>JAZGTK010005340.1:0-22657 GCA_036877625.1 Ambastaia sidthimunki
TATTCATTTGTTGGTAAAGTCGATGTTTTAAAACAGTAATACAGACTTGTATATGGTTGACAACATAATACTGGTCTCGCCATGTTGGTAACATTGACAATTAATCAGTATCACAGACAGAACACCAGTACGATCTGCAAGTTAAACTTTATTATTTTTGATTAATTGTCATATAATTTTTTTTTTTAAGTTTTTTCTTGCAGATAGGTCTGGTGTTCTGTCTGTGATACTGATTCATTGTCAATGTTACCAGCAAGCCAAGATCAGCATTGTTTTGACACATATTAAATAAACTTGAACAAACATATATTAGCAAATACTTCATACAAGAATTGAATATATATATATTCAGTGCTTCATATATACATTCAGACGGCTTTTGTACCGAAGATGGTAATCTGAATTTAACACTGTCGTGTTGTTTTGGTTTGCTCATTTTAACAATGTAAATTCTTTTTCTTGTTAGTCTTTTTGGTCAGACACTCCTCCAGAAACCATGACACCAGCCATCTCTAGAACAGCTGCAGGGGAGATAAACCACTGGTGGAGTCAACTCAGATTCCGCCTTCAGCACAGGAAGGGATGGAATGAAATGCTAGATGAGACCTTTCTCATGCAGAAAAAGAGGTGTGATACATACAGTATATGTAATCATTAAAACATGTCATTAACAAAGATTTAATGTAAAAAAAAACAGAGAAAAAATGTAAGATAAAAATGCCATTTTTAAAAAGGTTCCTGTGTAAAAGCAAAATATTAATGAACTATAATGTACTACAAACTCTCATTCATTCTATCATAAATGTAAACTATTTGTGAGGTTTTGTTGAGATTTGCTTTTCCAGAAAGATTTGCCAGTGCAAGCAAGCCTTCAAAAGAAAAGTGTTACATTTTTAGTAATCTTTAATTTTGGTTGTCTTAACTTAGCCACAGTCATGAAACTGAGCAAACAGCTGTGCCACATTTGCAGTGTAGATTTAACAACAAACTTCCAATTAAATACAATTTAATTGGAACTTAATTGCAGAAGATTGTGGAGAAATATCAATACAGATTTGCCTTGGCTCTTTTTGTCTGCTGGCTCTATTCCACCTGCTGTTGTAGTTTAGAGTTTCTAAAAATGTTTCTTTGTGTTCTCCAGAGAAAGTGATATTCCACTGTTTTCTGCCACTAAGGAAAATAATGCAGCGTGTATTAGGAAACTTTTTGACTGTGCATCTACAAATATCTTTGAGAGAGGTAAATCACAGTGTTTTGCATTCCTTACAATACTGCTGGTACATGACAAAGTAGTGACTATGAGGCTCTGACACTGGGCTTGTGTTATAGGTGAGCTAGGAGAGACTGCTTTGCATGTTGCTGTGTTGAATAATAATGTTGAAGCAGCTGTGGCTTTAATGGACGGTGCACCAGAGCTCATAAACGAGCCTATGACATCAGAACTTTACCAAGGTTACACACCAACACAAGTCATTTCTAAAAACCAAAACCTATAAAAACATTTAATGCTGTTTAACAGCTATTTATGCAATCTCTGCTCTGATGCTCTGATTGACAGGTTTAACTGCTCTTCACATTGCTGTAGTTAATCAGAATGTAAACTTAGTCCGGGAGTTGATAGCTAGAAAGGGTGATGTTGCGACTCCCAGGGCAACAGGCATGTACTTCCGCAAAAGAAGAGGAGGTCTTCTGTACTTTGGTGAGATGGAGGCTTTTGTGTTTTTACTTTATTTATCACTAAGTTGGTGAAATGTAGATGAGTTTTTATATTAATGTACAAAATATTTTGTGTGGCTGTAGGTGAACATATCCTGGCATTTGCGAGCTGTGTGGGTAATGAAGAAATAATCACCATGCTGATAAAGGCTGGAGCCAATATCCGGGCTCAGGATTCTTTGGGTAAAAAAATAACCTAATTAACCATTGGCCTAATTAGTATTTTACTCACAAATACTATTTACTTTCATATACTTAATTTGTAACTCTCTCTTATTTCTCTCTCTCTTGTGAACAGGTAACACTGCCCTGCATTTGTTAGTGTTGCAGCCCAATAAAACACCTGCATGTCAGATTTTTGATATGCTGATGGCTCGAGATGCAGAGCTGGACCCCACCCTCCCTCTTGACATGATTCCCAACTACAGGGGCCTCACACCGTTAAAACTCGCTGCTAAGGAGGGCAACCTTGTGGTGAGAGAGAGATCTTCTGATTAATCTTATTCAAAATCATTGTGTGAATTAATACCTAGTCTGTTCTACCTGCAAAAGAACATGGAAAGACTTTGAGAGTACTGTGAACTTAATGTTGTGCAGGTTTTCCAGCACCTGGTTAACCGCAGACGAGTCATTCAGTGGCGTCTAGGACCTTTGACCTCCAACCTCTATGACCTTACTGAGATCGACTCCAGGGTGGACGACCTCTCAGTGCTGGAGATTATTGTCAGCAGTCAGGAAAGAAAGGTGTGACAGAAAGAATCCACCCCAAACATTAAACAGCCTTTACAGACATTATTAATGATAAAATAAAAACATGAATAGTTTCAGTCCTAACTCTGTTCTTTTCTGTGTTAGGCCAGGGCAATTCTTGAGTTGACTCCAGTACGACAGCTTGTCAGTCTGAAGTGGAATCTCTTTGGGAAACATTATTTCAGGTTGCAATAAATCTGAATAAAGATTTAAATAAAATGTGATGGACATGCTACACCAGGCACATTCTTCAGATTTATCCATATATTCAGCATTTTTAGATTTTAACAGACAAGCCTTGCATGATATTTAAAGATATATATGACTGTTTTTATGCATTTCATCATTTTTTGTTGCTGTTGATTGCAGCTTAATTGATGATGTTCGAGATGTTTTAACACGATACTCTATTGATCTGTTTGCAGGTTATTGATGCTGGTGTACCTGCTGTACATTAGCATATTTACTGTGTGTTGCCTATTCCGCCCCATAAAAGACCTTCCAGAGAATTACACCAAAGCAAACAATGATAGGACCTTAAAAATGCAAAAAACCTTAAAGGTGTGTTTGTGTAGTTGAGTGAAAAACAGTGTATACAAGTGTGAGTCTCTGTTATTTAGTATCTTTATGTCAAAGAAGTTTTATATGTTCATGTAAATTTTTCTGTGTGTTTCAGGAGAGTTATCAAACACATGCAGATCACTTGCGTTTAATTGGAGAGATTATCAGCGTCATAGGGGCCATAATTATCCTACTGTTAGAGGTCAGCATCATTTTTCCATTCAACAATTTCCATTCAATCTGGCTTGTAGTGATTACATTTATTTGAAAAATGATGTTAAGTCAAAACTTTACATTTGTCAAAACCCATTTCCTATTATTTTCAGATTCCCAGTATTTTGAGAGTGGGGGCAAAACGTTACTTCGGTCAGAGTGCTCTTGGAGGCCCCTTCCATGTCACTTTGTAAGTTTATGCTATTATTAACATACTTTTGTATTTATCAGACACTTGTCCAAATGAGCTGGCATTTGGGTTATATATTTTTTTTTCTGTCAATGTTTTCTTTGTGAATTAAACCCATGAAGTTTGACTGGCATGCATTTGTTCTATATTGTACCATATCTCTGTCTTGTGCAGGGTGGGCTACGGATGTTTGGTTATAATTCTGTGCATTCAGAGGGCGAGTGGATTGGATGGAGAGGCTGTGCTGATGGCTTGGTCTCTTGTTCTTGGCTGGTCCAATGTGGCTTATTTCGCCAGAGGTTTTGAGATGCTGGGGCCCTACGTCATCGTGATTCAGAAGGTGAGTGATAGACACAGCATCTGCTGCTTGATTGTTTTCAAATCCATCGTAGCTTAACATATTTGTGTGGATTTGTTTTCATAGACAATATTTGGAGATTTGACTAAGTTCATGTGGCTGTCTCTCATCTTTCTCATTGGATTCTCTACTGGTTAGTTATATAACAGCTACAGCATGGATGTGTGATTTTTTTTAACTGCAATGTCGATCATGGCTTGTGCTTACACTTTTCATCTTTCTCTTCCTTTCTTAGCCTTGTGGGTGCCCTACATGACCCAAGATCCAGGAGCTATACCAGCATATTGTTCTTTCCCCATCACCATATTCACTCAGTTTGAGCTGAGCATTGGTCTGATTGATCTGCCTGTGGACCACACCATCTACACCCATCCAGTCATCCACTGCATCCATATCTGCTTCAGCGTGATCTCCTACATCCTCCTGTTCAACCTCCTGATCGCCATGATGAGCGACACACAGTGGAGGGTCACCCAGGAACGCGATGAACTCTGGAGGGTCCAGGTTGGTGGTGTAGTTAATGCAGTCCCATAGTAATTGTTCTTGAAACTTGCGGAGAAACAGTCTACAGCCCAACCAAAGACTTTGGGAGTTGGGTGAAAATTGTTTCCTTTGTTTACAGGTGGTGGCCACTATTCTGATGCTCGAAAGAAGGTTTTCACTGCGCCTGTGGCCTAGACTTGGTGTTTGTGGTCTGCCTTATGGCCTTGGTGAACGTTGGTACCTCCGGTAAGGACGTCCCATGCCCACAGATCACAATTTTTGATACAATCACAATTTTAATCACAGGTGATCTTTATCTTATGAATCCAGAGTGGAGGATCGCAATGACCCATTCGTGCAAAAGATGAGACACTATATCAATGCATTCTCCAGGGATGATGAATCAGGCAAGAAAGAGGAAAGCGAGAAGACGAGTACCACAAATGATCCACAACAAACCAATTCTACTGAGAATGTCAAGCCCATAGGCAAAAGGAGGCCACTGAGAGGCTGGCAGATTATTCGCCAAAGTATAGAAAGTGAAAAGGAAGAAAGTGTGGATTCCCCAGATGTCAAGTATGTCTGAAAACAGGTCAGGATGAAGTAGTAATGCATAGGTGACGACATTTCTAAAATATGTGTTCCTGTTAACTTATACAGATTATACATTCGGTAGATGACAACATTGAACTGTGAGATCAACTGTGTTAAATATCAGGGTAGAAATTTAATTCATTAAGATACTTTAGATAAGTACAACATTTATTTTAGCACAGAATTATGTAAACTTAGACGTTTGTACAAAAAGGGGTCTGTATAATGATCAGTGTAGTTAATGTGTTAAATTATAATACTGACAGATAAACTAGATGATAATAATACAGTTTTTCTCTGCTCTATATAGGTCCATTATTTAATGTACATTGTAAATGAGACAAAACATTGATTGTATTGTGTATTGACTGTCCTGATATATATAGTGTAAGTGATGTATAAATATGTATTCAAGCAGATCTTAAAATCTTGTTCTTTGACAGATGTACTGTAAGTACAGTAAGCAGGAAGATGATTTTCAGCTCCACAGAGGAGGTTAATTTGCAGCCAGGAGAGCCAATAAATCCCCATTAGATTTATTGTCACCCCAATATTGATGCAGTTATTTAAATTCAGTTTCTTGACTAATTTTACAAAATCTGTTCATAACTATTTGTTTTTGTGACATTGTTATTTTCATGCAACACTATTATAACACACTAGTTTTATTCTTAAATAGCCGGTTAACATTTCTAATACACATTATTACAGCCAAAAATATACAAATACATTTCTACACCATGTTTGTTGATTTGTCCCAACTTGACCGAGCCCATTCCGATTGAGCCCAGTGCAAATTCCTATTTTAATCAGATACATCTACATCGAACTTCAACCAGCCTCTCTCACAGGCATGGCACATACACTATACACACAAACAATTTGGTCAAATTAGAGACAACACAAATATACAGCTATAGTTAAAAGGTGATGAAACATTTTAGATACTGTGTATCTGTTGTCAACAAACTCATGACCCTTCGTGCATCAAAGACTGTTGGTACATATTATTTCTTCAGGTTGCATTCCTGTGCCCTGTCAGCTGGCTCTACAATCTCACATGACTGCTTTTTAATCACTACAACATATTATAACAGTGTTTTAAACCACCAACACCTTTGTGAGTTTCCTTCTTGCTTTTCATAATCAGTGAACATTGATCAACATATTTCATTTGAATCATTCTATGTAAATGAATTGATATGATCATACTTACATTTCACAAACAGTACGATGATGACAAAAAGAACCAGTGAAATGATGCGGTAAACACAAACATTCCTCTGAGTATCTAGTTATGTAAGTGGAGAAAACACACACGCTTGACTTTCTCTGAGCTTCAGTCTGTTGCTGTGGTAATGTAGACTATGAATGTATATACTGACTTTGTGAAAAGACTATACACATACATACAAAATAAAAGATATGCTACTCACTGACCTTCTAATGATTGAAGATGAATAAGTGTTATGTTTTATTCCAAATACAGATATTACAAAATTCCACATATGATACATATAAAAATGACCAACAAAAGATCATTTTGAATGTATTTATTATATGCACAAAAGTTACTTAGATAATACTTTACAAAAAATGAAAAACAAGAACAAAAACCTATTTGCATTAAATACAAATGAGTCACTCCTGGGAGAGAGATAAAATAAATTCTTTTCCTGCTCTACCACTGTATTTTCAAAATTCAGCTCTCTTCTTGTTTTCTCACAAATCTCTCAAGTCGCAATACTGTACTATCATGAATCAGTTTAGTGTAATACATTATAGTTGCCCCCAAATACTGCCTCCAAATATAAACAACCCTTTACGATCAGTGCCCTGTAGGGTATACAATGTATTAAACATGGGATAGTAGTGGTAAAATTTAAAACCTCCCCCTGGTTTCTTCTTTGTAATCATCTCTCTCTCTTTCACTCTCTCTATTCAGTCCATTCATCCTCAGGCACCGTAAACACTCTCATTACTGTATGTCATGTACAGGAACAGGTCTTCTTCATGGTGTTCCTGAAAACAGTAACAGAAATATTAACATTTGAATTAAAAATGGTCATGAACTTACTGGCAAGTTGCTGCTTAATTTCCCTTGCAGAACCAAAACACCCAATTTCGGTTGGATTGAATTATGATTATATATCTGTTCATTAAAACAGTAGTAGATCTGGGTGGTTTTTGGGGTGACTAGAGACCTAATGTTGCTTGGTTTTGGCTTTAATTAAAACAACATATTGACTAGTGTGTGTTTGAAATTTCAATCACTATTTGTTATACCACAGAATATGCACTACTGAAGGGGGGCTTAAGTTACCTCATACACTGTAGACAGGGGAGAACTGGATGGAGGAAGGGAATTTTTAACGAAAAAGAAAAGAGCTTCCTCTGGCCTTATAGACACTCTCTGTCTGATCAGGAAGCAGAGCTGACCGACTGGAAGAAAAAGAAGGAAGGTGTCAAAACTGACTTACTCTAATCAAAACTTAGCAATTTGTATATGGCTTCATTTGTTCCTCCGAAAGAAGACAGGAGTAAGAAAGTTTACGATCGGAGTTGTAAAGTAAGGAAGAGAGGCCACTCATTTAAATATAAGATCTACAGCTGACTGTTAAATAACATTATGCAATGATGATGGACAATCACAGTCACATGTCATGAGCTTAATTGTTTAGATATAAGTAACAATACAGATGGGCTTTGTCACCTGTGAGGTCTGCAGGAACAAGGTATTTCTTTTTGTCAAGTTCAGGAGCTCGGGAACGTGCCGCTCTCTCCACAATTATCTACAGAGTTGAACAAAATAAAACATTTGGTCAATACAACTTTTTGTTAAACATTTCCCTTTATATATTACTGGTAGTTTTTAAATTAATAAAATATCTAAATATTACAACATCGGATCTTCCTAATAATGTATGAAGCTGAAATGTAACATGTTATTTTTGTTTCCAGCCATAAGACTGACCGGAATTTTATCTGGATGTTTGGCACGAACTCTCTCCCCTTCTGCTCTCCTGACCTCCAGTGGAACACTTCGCTGATACTGGCTAGACATCTAAAAACAAAACATACATGAACAATAATATCAACACACACACACACACACACACACACACACACATACACATACACACACTTAACCTCAACAGAAATATCATGCTAACAAAATAGGTTAGAACATCTGTATATGATCATCTGTATATGAAAATGTCCTCAGCACACTCTGGGCATTCTGGCCCTCCTTTACCCTCAGGACAGATAATGTTCATCCTTGTTCTGTCTTCTGCAATATGTTTCTTCACACAACCTGCAGTTTCTCTGCACACCTGACACACTAAATAAGCTAGATGCTATGATTCACTGTCAATAGATGAAATAATGGTACACTAGCTTAACAATAAAGATAAAGAATATGTAAATCACATATAAACATTATTAACAAAATGTTATAATGTAGTTTTACATCATCACAACCTCAAAATATTGCAATCTTCCTACTAGTGCCTGTGAGGCTTCTGACTCCCTTTGTTTTTTGTTCACCTAACCATTGGGGACACTTGTGCCCTGTAGGCAGTTATTACATAATACTGACACACCCACTGATTACACCAAAACAGCAATGTTTGGCTGATAAAGCACTTCTGTATGATGTGCATGATCCATATTTGGTTTATTTTCATTTATTTTGACTTCTGATTGGCTGGGTGTGTTAAACCACACCAGAAAATGCACTCAAATGTACTGTAGCAGAGCAAGTCTGCCAGAAATCACTCTAGCCTGTAGGTATCTTTTTCTGTGCTCTATATAGCTTCTTTTTAACTGTGCAGAAACTGTTGCTGGTGGCTTTTCTACTATATTCCTCACAAACATGTCTTACTTTTTGTGCAGTGTTCCCAATACAAAGTGTTCTTTACTGATAGCACAGTATTCTTCTTTATGCATGTCCATGTGTTTGGGCAATATCATTTTTTGGGCACTACTATTTTTGCAATAGTTGTCTGTTTAACTTTAGAGGCCTTTTATGTCCTCCTCACTGTACTGTGTTTGCTCAGGACAATCTCTAAATACACAATTTCCACACACTCAGCTTTTAAGCTTTCACTAATAATCAATGTGAATGTGTTGTCGTCATAAAGTATGAGATGTTGTCAGATAACTGCGCCCATAACAACTGCAAACAACAGTTGACGTCAGGCCGCGAGCTCACCCGCTTCTCACATGACCTGATCTACTATTTCACCTAATACTACATTGAATTTACAGCGGGTAAAAGAAGGATTAAGGTTTAAACTTCTACAGCACAAATACATTATCAATTCCACATTTTTTACGCACTGCACTTACTAGCACTTGTGTTGAACAAACAAAAAAAACATACCTTTTTTTAACAGATGGCTCCAAGGATACGTGTACTTTAACGCTTGTCTTCCCCTCTTAAACAAACAATTAAATGTCCGTATAAGCGCAGTAATAATGTGAAACCCCAAAATGCAATAACTTTATATAAAAAATGCCTTCTGTGTTGGAGATATCAACTGGCCCACTTCTCCCACTAAAACAACAACAAACAACGCACCGCCTTATTTTAGAGACTAGCCAATGAGAAATGTAGAAATAGACTGACATAACCCCTAACCATTCAGAGGCGAAAGGAGGTGGGCTTTCCAAGTTGACAGTGTTTCTAAAGGACAGAGGGCGCTGTCATTTATGTGTCCCTTGGATCACTGAAACCAATCAAAGTAGAGAAAGATAAGCCCAATGTAGCGAGCTCTGTACTGTCTCTGGGTTACGTGTCTGACATGTACTTGCTCTCGGGCAAGTATAACCCGTATAGATCAAACCAGGACAAGGCAGAAGCTATGCTTTTTTACCCAGATACATTTTTGCCTAGTTTCGTAGACGTAACAGAGTATAATAATGTATAATAATATAATATCTATATACTTCATTGTGGATATTTCACTTAATACGTTTATTTAAATTGTTTATATGTTCTTTTTGTTTAAAATTAAGTGTTTGCAATTATCTGTACTTGCATACTTTATCAGTATTACTACTTTATACCCTATCAACATATATACATATTTTTGGCATGTACATAATAGCTAACACTGAAAGAAAGCTATAAACAAGACTAGGTTAAAGAAAATATGCCTTGAAAATATAAGCAATGAGGAGCCCAGGGTTTGATTAATGATAGTCATTAACGAGAAGTTGCATGCCATGGATTATTATGCTGTGGTACCAGTCAAAACATGCTATGCCAGAATGTGATGGAAAAACTTTTTTTCACAAAGTTTTTTCACAAAGATTGTTGCTACACAAAGATGTAAGGTTGTTACACAAAGATTCATTAGTTAGTAACGGACTTTGAATGGCTCAACTAAAGTCGTAAAACAGGCTTTATAAATTAATGTGTTAAAAGTATAAATAATATAATAATTAAACTATATGCATTTTTATATTGTATATGTGCACGTTTGTTTACAAGTAACCTACAGGTCCATTTTTGTGCTGCTAAGGAGTGGGAAAACATTTTTCATATATTCTGGTGTGACTGGGCATAAATTTAATCTGATAAATTTTGTTTTATTATTTATTGTTTTATTATGTTTGGGCTGGTGACGTGCAGAGCATTCTCTTGTCCAATGAGAGAACGCGGCTTAACTTCCGGCCTCACCATCAGCAGCCATTTCGTTTGAGGTGTTGACATTCAACCGTTGAGCTTAGCGAATTCATGTGAGGTTCAGCGTCTTCCTAATATAATCTCAAACATAGTTTGTTTAAAGCCATTCGATGTAAACGATTGTAAAGTACCTCTTTAGGCGACTTCCTACAAACTGTCGTTAGCACTGTTTTTTTTATTTTAAGATATACTTGGCAAAATGGCGGCGAACACGGCACAGCAAGCCCAGACATCGAGTTGGTAAGAATAATAGATTTACTCGTTTATTTATTACGACGATATATTCCTTTTTCTATTTTAATTTGAGAGTTGAATGTTAATTTGGTTGATGGTATTTAAATGGAAAGCTTTACCAAACGTTTATGTGATGAAAGCTGTTCATTAGCTGTTTGTTTTCGCTGATCCGCTTGTTCACATGGCAGATACTATCCTCGGCTTTACTGCCTTGGCGTAAAGACTGATATTGATTGAAAATCAATTGGTTGGTGTTAACAACTTACCCTTTAATTTATAACATTTTTAAGCGTTTAACTTGTTGGTGTGAGTCATAGTTGCGGGCTAGCCAGCCCATATTGTGATCGTACAGAATATACATCCTAAAAGACAGTTGTTTATGTAGTGGCTCTATAACTGTCCTTGGCACTTAACCATCATTTGAAAAATAAATGTAATATACGCATAGTCTTTGTAATAAATATGCACTGACATTGAGCTTGCAATATAATGCAATTGTGTGACGTCGACCTGGACAAAACACTTAATATTGAAATGTTAAATACATAAAGATTTAGAAGCTTGTCTATCATGTCCAAAATGTGCTAGAAAGTTGTAACAAATTGAGAACGCCTTGTCAAATGTCCTATCATCCACAGGGCATATGGCACTAATTCTAACGGAGACAACCCGGTCCATGAGAACCCAGAATGGGAAAAGGCCAGACAGGCTCTAGCCTCTATCAGTAAAAGTCAGACTTCTACAAAGACCGCACCAACTAATCAGACCAACCAACAGGTAATTTGAAACATAATAATAGATATTGTTACTGTTCTGTTACTGGTGGAATATTTAATACTTGTGTTTACATAACCTGTACTTTGTGTATTTATAAGATTGTGGTCTTTATATTGTTAGGCTGGGCAGTATCAGTCGACAGTTACTGACTCTTCTTCAATGCAGCAGCAGTACTACCAACAGTGGTATCAAAGCCAGCAACAGTATGCTGGATATCCATATCCCTATAACTACTACTACCCCATGCAACCGGTAATTTAACATACACATGTTTTATATGCTTACAACATATATTGTACTATATATACTTGTATATAGTAAGTTACTATTTTCTCACCTTTAATTGAAAGTATCTGTTAAACCTGCATGTTTTGGGATAGATGTGGTATCTTGTGTATGTTCTCTAGGAGTGTTTCTTGTTACTAAGTATTTTTAGTACCATATCTTTCCCGTCAGAGCCTTGATATATTAGTTGCATATTATCATAATGATTCCACATTGTGCATGTCTCTATATTGTATTTTTCAGTATGGAGGAGCATATCCTCCTGGACAGTATGGTGTTCCAGGGGCCTACCAGACACCCACTACGCCCACTGGACCGGTATGGAACCCTGATTTATTGTAAAGTGCTGCTGAAAAGGTTTGATACAGTCTGTGTAAGTGATGCACTTACTCTCCTACCCTCTCTTTCAGCCCCCTGCAATGCCAGTAATGGAAGATCAGTCCTCCAGTTACTCCTCCCAATCCCAGCCCCCACCTCCCTCAACCCCTCAGCTTCCCTCCCAGAGCCCTACGTCCTCTGACCAGCCCCCTCCCCCTCCTCCACCCCCCATACCTCCCCCACCCAACGCCCAGTACCCCCCTCCTCCTTCCCAGACTCCCTACAGCCCTAATGGAGCCCTGCCATACAGCCCAAGTAATTTGAGCCCCATGCAGGGCTATAATCAAAGGCAGGTTCGGCCAGGGTACCAGGGTTACCAGTCTTCGGGATATCAGCCCCCCCAGCAGCAGGGTCTAGGTCAAGGCCCTTATGGAGGTGCTGGCAGAATGGATGCTAACAAAAAACCTAACCAAGCCAACATGAACAAAGGTGGCCAGCAGCTGTGGCAGCGCATGAAACGTAAGTGGTTTTTGTATACTTAGTTTTAAGTGAACCGGACACCTGAAATTTTATGGGGGGAATTGAATATGTAGATTGTAACATTAATCTTTTTTGATTAGCAGTATTCTTTATATTAATTCTTAATACCTTGAGATAGCATTAGAATTAGAGATGTTAATTCAAATAGTTTTTTTTTTTAATATTGTTTGTTGTTTAGGTATCTTTTAACATATAAACACTCCTTTTTACAGAGGCTCCTGGAGCAGGTGCTGTCAAATTTAATATACAGAAACGTCCATATGTTACGGCCAACCAAAACTTCCCTTCAGGTGAGCAGCCCCCTGGAGTAGCTTCACCCATCGTGACCACCACAGCAACATCTGGATCTGTGGTTGCAACATCTACCGTTTCAGCAGGAACTGCTCAAGCACGGTAAGAGTACTGGACAATATCCAGATTTAACAGTGAGGGTTATTCATGCATGCTTCAGATCAAAACAGCCAAACACTAGCACTGTCCTGCCATAATCTTTCATATTCCTTTCACCATATTTGTTCTGCAATGTTATAACAAAGGCTTCTTTGGCATGAATACAGACTTTCTTGTACTTGTAGACCTCAGGATTGGCCACAGGCTATGAAAGAGTATGTGCAGCGCTGTTTTACAGCCTGTGAAACTGAAGAGGATAAGGACCGTACTGAAAAAGTGCTGAAAGACCTTCTGCAGTCCAGACTACAGGATGGCTCTGCTTACACCATTGACTGGACTAGAGAACCCCTGCCTGAGTGAGTTGCATGTCTCCATTGCAATGTACAGATACATTTCGGTTCAGTCATCCCAAACATTGAACTGAATTATTACTTTCTCTTTCTATTAGTCTAAAGCCCAAGCAGTCTCGCTGGGAAGCAGTTCCTCAACGCTCTCAGGAGAATGCTGTTGGGTGGGGTGGAGCCACTCGAGGCAGGGGCGGAGCCAGGTTGGGTAACTATAGAAATGTATTTTCTCAAAGAAGCCCCTCTTCCAGCTCCTCTCGCTCGTCCCGCTCCTCGTCACGGTCTCCCTCCCCTCACAGTCGCCACAGAGACAGGAGTCGCCATCATCGCAGGTAATGCACAAAATCTAACACCTAATGTTTGAAGTGGCTAAGAACCGCCCACTTAAATGGAAAGAGTCATTCGACTGACATGTAAAGTGACTAGATGCAGTTTGTCTTTGTTTATTGAGTTATTTGGATGTGGGGTGTCAGATCTTTATATTACATTATAATAAAGCTCTTTGTAAAAATAAATACAGCTGGATCTTACTGGTGATTGTTTTCCTCCAACAGTGACTCTGACTCTCAGTCAGACAGCAGCATGTCAAGTGATCGCCTCCCACTGTCCCGACGGCTACAGAAGGGTGGCCGAGGCCGTGGGGCTGAAAGGGAGCGAGGTAGAGGAGCTGGGGGGGAGAGAGGCAGAGGAAGAGGCAAAGCAAACAGAGGGCGGAGGTGAGAAATCATCCTCTGTTGTACAACAGGATTAAATGTCAGCCAATTTAAAGACCATTTAGAACATTCTGTAATGTTAGACTTTAGATCATCTGTGAGAGATTAACTGCAATGATTGAATGCTTGGTATAAATTTTTCACATAACTGGTTTTGTTACATTTTCAAGTCACGTCATTACAATTTATTTCATATCTTCTAGGAATATGGAAGAGCCAGGCAGTGGTATTGGTAAAAAGCGCAAAGGCGGTAATGCTGGTCTGGACTTTTATGACCCAAATCGTGAAGCGAAAAAGCAGAGCCGGGCCGCACGCTTTCACACAAAACTACGCACTGAGCCCCTGGTGTTAAACATTAACGTTTTTGACCTCCCCAGCAGCACCCAGGATGGACTTAGCTGGGATGAATGCCCCATTGTTGGCACCTGCCAGGACATTACCAAAAATTACCTGCGCCTCACCTGTGCTCCTGACCCTTCAACTGTCAGGCCTGTACCTGTGAGTGTCTCATTGTAACTCGAGGTGTTTCTTGTCTTGTGATCTGTTTAATGGTTCTAGTTTTGCAAATTGGTTTAGAGTATTTGTGTGTTTGATTGGTGTTTTTTTTAACTTGTTTCCCAGGTGTTGCGAAAGTCTCTGATTGCAGTTAAAACTCACTGGAAGGCCAATCATGATTACTTGTATGCGTGTGAGCAAATGAAATCAATAAGACAGGACCTCACTGTGAGTAAAACGTACCTACCACCTACCTGCCTTTCTCTCCGTTTTTTTGTGTTAAATTCTTGTGTTTTTCAGGTTCAAGGTGTGCGCACAGACTTCACAGTGGAGGTGTACGAAACACATGCCCGTATCGCTCTTGAAAAAGTATGAAGGATTTTTCCTCTATCACTGAACTCAAATAAATTGTATATGAATGTTGGGCCAAACTGTTGATTTTCGTTTGGGCGAAACCTGAGTGCTTTTCAACTTTGGTACCAGGGTGATCATGAAGAGTTCAACCAGTGCCAGACCCAATTGAAAGCACTGTATAAAGACTGCCCTTCTGACAACGTAGGAGAATTCACGGCCTACAGACTTATCTACTACATCTTCACTAAAAACTCTGGAGGTATATTCACAGTTATTAAGTCACCATTTAGTTCAAAATTTGGGCACTCTTGCACTTCAGTTAGTGAGTTGACTTGTTCTTTTTATCTTTCCACAGACCTGACAACAGAACTTGTGTACCTAACCCCTGAGCTTCGTGCTGATCCGTGTGTAGCTCACGCTCTTGAACTTCGTACAGCCTGGGCACTTGGAAACTACCATCGGTTCTTCAAACTCTATCGGCAAGCTCCACGAATGGCCGCTTACCTCATTGACAAGTTTGTGGAGCGTGAAAGGATGCTGGCTTTGAGGGCCATTCTTAAAACGTGAGTGCAGATGGCAGGGGAGTTGCATGTTTAATTGTAAACAGCTATGCTCTTTATTTTTGATGTGTAAGTCTAAGCTTTTTTCCTCTTTGCTGCAGGTTCAGGCCCTCTGTGCTGGTGGAGTATGTGCAGTCCAGCTTGGCCTTTCCAGATTTAGATTCATGTTTAGAATTTTTAACAGGGCTTGGGGTTGCATTCATCCCCTCTGACCCCAGCAAAATAGATTGTAAAGTCAGCTCAACATGTCTGTCCACCTCCTAGTATAGGGAAATGGGGGAGGGCCATTTTCCCATATAGAATTTACAGTACACACCTATTTAGGGGCAGACTTAAGGGATAAGGGACCAAATATCTACATATTCAGACACACTCTGAGTTTAGAACTGATAATATTTATAACAGGAAACTCTGATTTTCTTTTTCTAACTCTTGTAGAGTGATGAACTTTCTGACAGATAGACAGTTAACAGATTTGTGATCCAGTTAACAGATACACTGACTTAGGTGCCATTTCAAAACCCAGTATAGCCTTCTCGTATAGTCCATTTAGGGAAATATTCACTATAAACCTATGACTCCGTTACCACAAGTTTGTCCCTTATAAAAAAAATACAAACATTGCAGAAATCTCTTGGGGTTAACTGACCGTTTAGAGGGAGAGGTTCAGACAGCTAAAAGTTCTCCCACATCACAGACCTCAAAACATCCTTAAGCTAACGGTGTTGTGTGTTCTGATGTTTCTCTCCTCTCAAGCAAACAGCCTCAAAGCTCGAGACCTAAGAACAACATGCTTAAGAGAGAAGATATAAAGTGAGCCGGTTTACACCAACAGCATGCTAGCTCATCACGCCTGTGTGAAGACAAAGGTTCTTCAAGATCTCTGGTCCAGAACAACCCATGTACACCGTGTCATGTTTGATGGACTTTGCCAAGCGAGCTTCTTGGAAATTCTGTGATTAACAAGAAGAGGATGGTTTGTATGCCCTATCTTTCCCTCAGTCTGAGATGTCTTCAGTAAGTCATTGGAGGTGCTCTGTTAGCTGTTCTGCATCCCTCATGCTTAGAGCTGTTATGGTTTGGACTGAAATAACAAGATGATCCCCACAAGTGATTCGAATCGGCCTTATATACCATCGCCATTTATGTTTCCTTATCCTACACACGACATGCCATCCAAACACCCAAGCATCCAGGCTTCATTAGTCATAGGTTTACTTCTTAGTATGTCCTCAACACCATGGAAGTACAGCTCAATGCAATGGCTGCAACAAGTCAGTGACTCTAAACCTTTCACCACTCCCCTGCTGTAATCTCAATAGGGCCAGCAGTTTGAGGTCCAGGTCCTTACAGAGCAGTCCTACACCACTTAGGTTCAACCACCAACAGCATCCACTGGAGAGCCAAATCCCCTTACGCACCATTCGCATCACGATTACGTCGAAAGCCTGGAAAGCAAGAGCAGTTTGGAGCAAGATATCTGTTCTCTCCTCTACAAATGGTCATCTCAACTAGTTACCTAACACTTGTGTGGGCAACTTCTGTCCTGATGGGGTTCGGAAACGCATGGGTTTGTATGGCTGCATCTCACGATTTGGCAATATCTGATTAAGATTAGTACATATGTACGGCTGGTAAGAAGGACATGATTTCTTGCAAAAGCATGGTGGATCAATGCTGGGCTTTACTGCTGAGATTTAGTGCTGTTGTGTTACAAGTCAAACATATATTGTGCAATAGTGGATTGTTTTGAACCTGCTGACTGGTGGTAATCTGTTACATTGTAAATACTACAATGCTCATGACAAAATATGCAGGACGGTATAATCCTAATGAAGTTGTACAGTTGTCTGAAAGATTTATACATTATAATTGTCATACCAGATGCCCAGAGCAAAGTATGGAAACAGTATAGATGAGTATTAGTTGGTGTACCGATTTAAAGTCTTGTAAAGATAATGTAATGATCCTGGATCTGTTTAAATTTGTTTGCTGTCAGCACACAAATATCACTTCAGGAACTAGAGGCTTTGATGTTATAACATTTCATAGGGTTATTCAACACTCAACAAGCATAGATGAGCCTAGGTCTGAAATGTAATTTAAGAAATGATTTGCGGAAGAATGGTCAGCAGAAAACATCCCAAACACCTCAAGAATTGTGTACATATGTTGGATGTAAATATTGTGAGATTTAATGTTTTCCCTTATAGTACTTTGGTTTTGTTGTTTTTGTTTGTACCATGGTAAGTGTCGTTTTGATACACACAAATTTTGATGGCAGTTTTTAACATTTAAATATTTCTTGGCTGGCAAGCATGCGCAGAGTGGTTCACGGTTTGGTGTGACTAAGTTATTATGAAATGTTATTTCATGTCTTTGGGGAACAAATCAGTTCCAGAATGAATTTTCCATGTTAGATTTATGCTTCCATATTTTTCCAGTTCAGGAAAATGTAAACTTAAATTTGGAATATGCCAAATCTTTCTCTTATTGATCTTCACTAAAAAGGCCCAACAGTGTTGCTTCTTGGTTCACTTCTTTGCATTTCTTGTAAATATCTCAATCAATTTTCTGTGTATCTTTAGAAATATCCACATACTAATACAAAGGTTTGGTTTAGCTTTAAATGTTTTCCCAACTTAAAACACAGTTGAGTTTTTTTTTCCTTTTTTCATTTAATTTCAAAGCCTTGTTTTATTGGCACTTGTATTTACAAATTAACTTGCAGTTATAATACTGGTTGACTTTAAATGACATGCTCTTTGTTCTCTCCATTTTTTTTAACTTCTCCCACCCTGTCCTCTCTTTTTTCCTGCACTCATTACCAGATTATCTTTCTCTTCTTACAGTCCTGCACAATTGGAGCAAAGCAAGAAATGAACAGATGAGGGCAGAACCTTTCCAGAGACATCTTGGAAAATGGGCACTGAGACATCAGCTTACTGAGAGTCTTCATTATGCCTGTTGTCTGATGCTTCTGTCACATTAAGGAGAGCTTGGTGATTTCAGTTTTCAATGAGAGTTTTCAATGTCACATTTTTCTATAATCAGATCAGCCTTTATGGAACAATGCAAAAAAAACCTTGAAGACAATGTCTTTTGTAGAGTTGTCCTTTTCTCATCATACCATATAAGGTTTTGTGGCTGTATGATCAGTTATGTCTCATGTCCATTTTGTTTGTAACATTGCTTTTTTTTCCAATAGATGATTAATTATTGTGTGTTTTATTTTTTTGCTGTTTTGTTTCATTAGGCTTATTAGGTTTCTGGTGTTTGAGGTTGTAAGTTGATATAACCTGTAGAATACTGGACATAACTGGACATACAGCTTTACATGCTTTGTAAACTTGACATGCCTCAAGAAGTTATTTATCATTTGTTGCATTCCAAGCAGTTTAAAGAAATCCTCTTAGCTCCTAAAGCATCACTCCAGTTTTATTGGTAATATGATGTTGATTTATTGCCCATGATAAAGACTGCTTTAACTTTCAAAAGTATAGGATTCTCAACACATATTAATATGAAATGATGCCATTGTATTTTTTTCATGAGTTGTGTTTTAAGTTGTCTGAAATAGTGATTGTCATTTTTTCCACAGCAGTATTACTTACAGTACCCTTCAGTCTTGTTGTCCTCTTGCCCCCCTAATTTCTTTAACCTTTTATCTCTACATCAGCTCTTTGCTTTTCTGCTCATATTTTGGCTTGTATTTAGATTGGTCTCTGTGTAATGTTCTCTCACATAATTTGCCATTTAGCTGTGAATCGACTCTTCGTTTCTTTTTTCTTTGTTTCTATTCTTCTCTTTCTAAATGTCTCTCCTCTGTCTCCCTCTTTCTCTGTGTATAATGATCTATAATGCAATGTTGAGATTGTGGATTGGTTTAGATGAGGTCAGTGATTGGCAGTAAGTATTTTCGCATATTGTGAATGTTTTTTCATTTACAGCTCTCAAAGACCTTATATCTCTGCCCTGACTGGCTCCAGGTGTTATACATTTGAGTCTAGGATAATACTGCCATTTGTAGATACTTACCTGTACATAATGTACCTACTTACCTTAAAAATAAAGAAAATCATGCAGAATGATGCAGATGCTTTGGTTTTAATTGAAAGTAGTTTAAAAACATCACTGTCCCAAAAGACATCAGGCAGAGTACAATGTAATGTGTTTTGCTCAAGTCCAAAGCAGTTTGAGTACATTAAGATGCATTGGGCAGTACCTTTAAGCAAATAGGTATTTGACTCCATTGTCATGAAAATTTCTTATGCGTTTTGTGATTTTATACATTAGTTAACAAAAGGAAAGCTTATATTGTAGATGTTTTAACTGGTCTTTATATATTTAAATTACATCATGACATGGTGTCAATTGATGAGACCATTCAGTTTAAAACATTTTTAGATAAAGTGAAAAATATTTAGCCAAAATGTAACATTACCAAGTAAGTGAAATTTCAATGATCATTTACATTAACGGGTTATGTATCTTTATTTACCTATTAACATTGATTATGGTAGGAGAGTTGTGCATAAAATAAAACAAAACAGTTAAATAAGCCTACACAGCCAAAACATTTATTAGAATATTTTTGCAGTATCTGTTACATATGACAGTACATGCAATGAGCGCCTCCTTCTGGACAGGCTACTCGGAAAAAGCATAACATTTTGAGGGATAACAGTATAACCACATTCATGGAAAATAGTTTCACTTGGTTTAAAAAGACACTTAGGTTGATTGACTTCATCTTAGATGTTTTATTTTGTGGACACATGTTGGTAACCGTTCTTCAAGTAAAGGCATGGGCTCCAAGCCCGATCATGGTTTTCATACAGTTCTGTAGTCCACTAGTGTGGAGGATTAGTAGTACATTTAATTACACATTTCAGTGGAATAGAAGTCTTGTGTGTTATATTTGTCAATCTGTCCCTTTAGAATAACAATATAAAACAAAACAAAACAACAGAAACAAAGATCACAACACTTACTAATGAAGAAAAGGTTTGGGACCAGACCTAAGCTGTAGGGTTTAGGTAAACAATGGCTTAAACTCTTTATGCTTTTGCATTAATAATGTCAATAAACTCAGGTTTCAGGGAAGCACCTCCCACCAAAAAGCCATCCACGTCTTTCTGAGAGGCGAGTTCCTTACAGGTTCCCCCAGTGACAGACCCTGAAACCAGGAACATAAGTCAGTTCAAGTGAAATTATACACAATTTACTTTGCCATAAAAACATTTTTATTTATAAAACAAACATCACACATCACATACTTCTATTTGCTGACTACATTTGGAACTGATTTTGTTTGGAACATGTCAATAGATCTTCCAATCTGTCAAACAAACCCTTCCCTAAAAACCTTAATGTAAGCATGGCTTCTTTGTTTATAGTAATTCATCACCATAATGTAGGAATGTGTGGTTGTCCATGAAATCACTCAGTTTTGAGGAATAATTTGGATAGGTTTCTATGTATCATCTTAAAACGTATATTTTACAGGTGGGTGGTAAGGCGGTCACAGCATTGGAAGCGCAGCATCGCATACCCATAATGCCTTTCACACGTTTCAACTTGTTTGCTTTAGTCACCATGAGTGAGGTACCCACTGAAACTTATGAGACCCATTAGACTCTCACTAATTAGAAACTTGCTCTTTAAGTATTTGTCTAGTGGGTTTTCTTTAAAAGAAAATCCCCATTCCAGTTTTAAAGAAAGATGTATTTTGTTGGCTTTACCGCAACAGTATTACAGCAAAAAATGTTTAACGTGTTTAAAAAAACTCATGTTCTTTAAAAAGTCAGTCCATACCTGGTGCAATTTCTCCAGAGACAGGCATGGGTGGTTTTTAAAGAACTATGTGAGTTTTATGAAATGTGTTTAAAACTATATGAAACATTTTTATCTATAAATCAATATTTATATATTGATATTCTCCAGAGACAGTATGGGTTGTATGTTGGCATGTCAACATTGGAGGGTGTATTCTAATTTGCATACCCACAATGCCATTCATGTTTTACTTCAAATGGCCTTAATGTAAATATGTGTACCATTTACATTTAAATTCACTCTTGTACATGTACTACATTAGGTAGGTGGTAACAGTACAAATGGGTGTGTTTAAATTTGCATACCCACGATGCCTTTCACATATTTCTTCTTCAAAAACAATGTTTCTCTAATTATTTCACTTAATGTAAAACACTGAGTTAACAACTTCTGAATTTTACATTTACTATAACTATGGTTTACATTAATATATTTGTGATTGCTTGAGTCACCATAAATGAGGTTCCCAGTGAAAAACATACAGGAGCTTCACTGTTAAGCAGCTAGTTGGAAATTTGCTCTTTTAGTATTTGTCCAGTAGGTTTCCTTTAAAAGGAAGCCCCCTTTATAATAGTTAAAAAAAGATGTTTCTGAACTAACTGTCTTTAGATATTACAAGTATACATTTACTGTCTCTAATATTTTATATACATGTGATGCTTGTGGGATTTTATGTATGTGTGAGCAATTCCCAAAAGACTGACCTCCATAGATGATCCTGACAGAATTGGCAACAGCCTCTGAGACATTGGTCTTCATCCACTGCCTAAGCTTGTCATGCACCTCCTGAGCCTACAAGAAGAGCAGAGTCATCACTGTACATCAGTGACCATTTATAAAAGCCTCTGGGTACCAATCAAAATGGTTATTCATGCACTAACACTCATACCTGCTGGGGTGATGCAGTTTTCCCAGTGCCAATGGCCCACACAGGCTCGTATGCGAGAACCACTTTGCCCCAGTCTTTTACATTATCTAAAACAGATGATACCACCTTTGTCAAATACAAGACATCACAAATGATACCTTGTATGTACCAGTTTATAATACATTTTAAGTAACATACCTGCAATGACCTTGGTCTGTGCAAAAACAACTTTCTCAGTGATTCCAGCTTCCCTCTCGTCCAGCTTCTCACCAATGCAGGCAATCACACCCAAACCACCCTCAAGAGCATGAGCAACCTTCTGGCCAATCAGCTGTCAGGAAAAGTCCAGATAGGGAGATCAAAGGAATATAATCATATAAT